>QRFJ01000396.1:136398-164289 GCA_006176705.1 Cocos nucifera | reverse complement strand
AAACATTAATCATATTGATAGTTTGACCGAAGAATGATTCTCAATCGTCGATTAACCATCTAACTAAGTTACAATCTCTTATGTGTGTGATCCTATAGGTTTGAACCTAAGCTAGAAGCATAGAAATTAATTTCTGTACTAGTTAAAGTAACCATCCAGTAATGGTTCCAGATGTCTGGATAGGTCGAATGTATGCAAAGCAATATTCTTAGAATCCTGATCCATGGTTATCATGTAATTCATCCCTATGACTAATAATGCTCAAGATAAGTTGGAGTATGCTGTCAACACTCATATAAGTTATTTCTATTGTATCTCAAAATTTTACAAATTACGTGACTCCTCATGAGGATTACCAAGCCTAGGTTTTGTTAAATTGAAACACAATGAGTCATTCTCTTTCTGAAGTTAATCAGAAGTGGTCAATCCCATCTTGACTCACATACTGACTTTATAAGTATTTAACTATATCTAAACATCTTTCGAACCTATATTAAAAATATAGGTAGTCTGACTGTTAGATATATGTGCCCTAGAAGCCAGAATTGGCTGACACTTGTAATACACTTCTAAGAGCAAAATTATAATTTTGACTAAAAGCAATAAATGGGTTATTTTCTATCACATATGTGTATTTAGTGTCTGTGATACATCCTTTGAGTTAATGGTAATGATAATTCATATTTTCAAGAGTTGAAAATTTAAGACATGAATAATCATTGTTAACTCATAAATTGCTCCCGACCATAGGATCATCACAAGGATAATGATTGATCCAGAAGGTTGGTGTACAATCGCTTCTCTTTAGTAGATGAGTCTTAAGTCTACGGTGTGGAGAACACCAGAGCGAGAGTACAGGTACTCGTTAGAGAACGAAGGCACTGAGCGTGACCATCTCGAGTAGTCATTAAGGAGTCTACCTTCTCGTCAATGACTGACTCGATGCTGCAGTAGTGTGTCTGGTTCTTTGACCTGAGGTGCATCGGCAGTTCACCTTGAGGGTGTTATAGTTTGACTACACCATTACTCGGTCTCCTAGCCATATAGAATCCTGAGGTGTATGTTGGCTATAGCATGTTCATTGTAGGAACTGGATGGCATCAAGATGGAATCTATCTACCTCGGTGGTGGAGGAGCAGCCCTATGATAAATTATGAGAATCAAGTTCAGATGCCCATGGCCATGGCAGAGTGAAATAATAGAAAGAGTTTCTATTGAGATTTTCACATTGGACTTGAATCGAATGATTACATCATATAACAGAGACTAGGGTTTGACGAGTTCACCAAAACCCTAATCTGATCGGGGCTCAAGATAGAAGAACTAAAACATACAGGTAGCTGCACCAAGAGGTTCGCATTCAGCTCTAATGGGTTGCCACCATATACTGCTAGGTGTCACTGGTGGATTTTGGGAGCTATTAGAATGATTTAGATGATCGATCATTCTAGCTGTTCGAATCAAAAGAGTTCTGATCCATCGAAAAGAATTTCGATGATGTCAATGATAGAGATCATGACATATCCCATTACCATACAGAATTGAACCTAACTGGATCACACAAACAAGGGTTTGCATCTGGTGATCATCAATTGAACTGATCTAGTTCAATTGATCTGAATAAGATTCAATTAGATTCAGAAAATCGTGCTAGCACTCGATTGAACCTAACGTTCTTCTTTTTGTGGAATATTCTTTTGTTGGAAAATATGTCTCAAAGCTAATCATGAACTTATTGATGGTTGAGCTACTTTATATTTGTAATTGATTCATTAATAAATAAAATATATTTTTGGCATTTTTCATCATAAGTATTCATCTTCTAACGAACTCAATTATTGTGATGAAGTCCTTAGGACTATTTAGCTTCCATAAAGAGAGGATTTATCAATTAGTTCTTAAATTTGTTCACGATCAAATGATAGGCTGTTAATAAGGATGACAGCATCTATCAAGCATAGGTCACTATATGCCATATAGGTTGGTTGTCCTCTTAACCAAGAAATATGGAGACACTGGTATGGCATATAGATGAGATGTATAAGTACATCATCATTGAACATGACCAACTCCAGAGCATTCTGCTGTCGAGAATGTCTCTGATGGGGTATAGGTATAAGTATCCCTTTGATCTGAGATCATCTCAGTGACCTGCAAGCAACTCACTATGCTTTGGTACCAGACTAACTAAATTTTTAATTCAGTAATGAAAGACTTCTGGGCACAGTCAAGTACTTGCAAAGTCAGAGTGCGATCAAGATGGGATTGACCACTCCAAGAGTTGAAAAAGAATGTATCGCTATATTTTAATATAGCAAAACCTTAGCCAGGGTAATCCATCAGATGGATTTTATATTTTGAAATACAATGTGGACAACTTGATCAAAGTTGATAGTTGAACTCTGAGGTGTCCTATGAGCATTTTGGTAAAGGAGATAAATTATATGAAAACTATATCCGCATGGGTTCTAAAGATGTTGTTCTACACATTTGACCTATCCGACCGTCGGATATCATTGCTAGATGGTCACTTCGATTGGTACAAAAATTTATTTCTATACTACCAACTTAGGTTCAAACCTACGAGGTCACATACATTAAAGCTCACAATCTGATTGGATGGTTGATCAATGATTAAGAATCATCCTAGGGTTAAACAATCAATACGATTAGTGTTTAACCTAGTGCAAGTATTGCAGGAGGATCGATTAGCAATTAGATTGCTAATTGACTTAATTTGATTAAGTTAGAGTATTAAGATTATATCTAATTAAATATAATTTAATTAGATTTGGTTGGACTTGATTGGATCAAGTCAAATTGACTTATTGGATAAGCCAAGTGCAAGGAAGAACTAGTCCTAGTCTAACTAGGACTCGGGTCTATCCAATTTTCTAATTTGATTAAAAAATTAAATTAAAATTAAATTAAATTTAATATAATTTAATTAAGCTTTTAAATAGGTTAGGACTTTATTTAATTATGTTGCTTTACTCCTAATTTTATTTGGCTAAAAGATCTTGTTTGACCAAGTCAAAATAGGAGTCCTAGTATGACTAGGACTCCCTAACCTTGCGCCACCTTAGCCCATGCCCCCCACGCCCATTTTTCTTTATTTTGTGCATGAGATCTCCTCTTCCTGATGTTCACACACACCCCTCTCTCTCTTCTTTTCTCATAAGGCAATTTGTTGGAAGACCAAGTCAAAAGGGAAGTTAGTTTTGCTTTAGGATTCTATGAGATAGAATCCTTGTTGACCAAAACACATTCTCTTGAGTGCCGCCCCCTCTTTTATTAATTCTTCTCTTATTCCATGTGAGAAACCTCTTTTATTGTGCATCCTCCCTTGCTGGTCCATGCCATTAATTGTGGAGGAGGCGCCCAAGAGTTGGACGCCCATTGTCTTGCCCTGTTTGACCTTTCCTTGTCTAGTTTTTGACCTAGACAAGGACTCTTCTTTTTATACAAATTTTGGATGAATTTTGGTCTGATTATTTTATAAAATATAGAGCTTTGGGAGAGGTTTAGGGTGGGGTGTGCAAAAATCCAAGGAAGAGGGTCCTTGGGCAAGGGGGTTCCATAGGCACCAAACTAGGTGTCTAGGTGAGAGAAAAGAGAAGAAGAAGAGGGTCTTCTTCTAGGACTATTTTATTCTTCATCTCTCCTCCTCTTTTTGAGTTTTTTTTGAGAGAGTCTTAGATCAAAAAACTCTCCTCTTCCTTCTCATATTTTGGAGAGTCCATGTTTTGAAGAAGTAAGCATCAAATCGACCGTCGAAGAAGGATTAGCACGGTACTAGCATGCTGTACTAATGTCCTACGTTGGACTTTAGATCAGAGTTCATAGGCTTGTGTGGACAACTTCTAGAGGTCAGATGCATGTGCAGATTGTGACTTTATCCTTAAACTTGGATTAGCAAGTTAGAATATCTAACTTCCATAGGTAATAGATCTGATCTATTAATGTCATACGTGAATTAGATGTAGTGTAGATCTAGATTGATGTGATCAACATTTTCTTCTCCTTTATGTTTTTAATTTTTAATTTAATATCATTTCTTGATCATATAATAGATCTGAGATCTAGGTTTTTAGATATTTAGTTAAATAAATATTTAATTTATTTAAGTCTTTTGCTGCCTGATCCTGAAAAAGTTTCAAGATCTACCCATGAAATCCTAGATCTAGTTGCTTCAATTGGTGTCAGAGCCTAGGTTCTTATTATATGATTTTTATACATGTTTAGATTATTTCTTAGATTAGATCTAATTTATAATCTAATTATTAAATCTAAAATTAAAAATCTAGATCTTGCAAACTGCCATAAGGTTGTCCTACTGTAAGATTTACCCCTTACAGTGAAAAAATTATCCTAGTTTATGATGATCTGACTCTAATCATAAATTTATTAGATTTAATTTAATTTTATTTATAATTTAATAGATTTAAAATAGTTTTAGATATAAAATAAAATATTTTAGATTGTACGGACTGCCATAAGATTATCCTGCTGTAAGGTCTATCCCTTATAGTAGAAAGATTGTCCTAGTACATGCTGATCTAAAATATTTATCATAAAATTTTAGATTAGATTTAAGAAATTTTATGATTTGATTAAAAATATTTTAATCTAATTTTAATCATCATAAATGTATTAGATTTGATCTAGGAAGATTTATAATTGATTATTATTAAAACTGTTTCAATTACATGAACCTGTTTAGATTAGATCAAAAGTAGTTTCATGTTTATTTTACTTGCATATTGATTATGAATCAAACGTGTGACTTGGTTGGAGAACCATGTTGTAAAAATATTTTACAAATATGATAATCATTTTTGAAAAGCCAAACCCCAACCCTTAGCCCAAAACTTAATTAAGAATTAAGAAGTTGTTTGATTAGGTTCTAAGATTATAAATTGAAGATCCTATGACACAAATCATAGTACATTGGGTTAATGGATTAGTGGAGATTAGGTCCATTAATTAGATTAGACCTAAGGTTAGATTAAAAAATGAATTTAATTAGAGAATTAACTAAATTTAATCAATTATTATTTTAGATTAGATCAAGGATTCTCTAGATCAATTACAATAGTTGTAGTTGATCAAGTCCATGTCTTTAACAAGAACCAAATAGACTTGATTCTTGGCTAAGAGGTCTAGCTCGAACTGTTAGGTTGATCTAATTAAGACTAATTAAATCAATTGGTGTCTAAGGTAAGTTTCGCACATACGATCGATAGTTTTTAATTGGTAGCTCGCTTACCTAGCCATTTACGATGGTATCTAAGGCAAGCTTTGATAGACCCTTCCATCGATCTCACTTACCTGGCCTTCTTGATGAAATTGAGTTTTGATCAGATCACTTGACAATTTGAGTTGACCCATGTCAGCTAGGTAAATCAGTGTGACTGATTTAGGTGCTCCTAGACTAGCCTGTTAGTGGTCTCCCTTAAGCTGACTTGGTGAAGCCAGTGGAAGGATCATGACAAGCTGGTTAATCTGATCTACTCACTTCTATAAATAAATTCTCTAAAATTATTAGGTTCCTAAAATGAAATAGTTATATGATAATCGGATCATAGCCTCTCATTAAAGTGGATGATAATAAGTCCATCAGTTGGATAATCATTGGAGGCCCAAAGGCTTGGTGCTTATCAGTTGATGGAATTATCATTCATTATATGATCTCTTGGATACATTTTTCTAAATGGTTGATAGGTAGGCCAACCAAAGTTAGGCCTGATCATTCATTAGTTAAATGGGCCAAGTATGGTCATATTAATGGTTGGACCTAGCTGGATCCTTTTCTGAGATGGCCAAAGCCAACTAATCAGATGGTCATTGATTATGAGCCTATCCTTTGATGTACATGGATGGGCCAACCAAAGTTGGACTCGTGTATAGTATATGTGGATTATAGTATCCACTAAGAAATTATGATAACTCCTCATATTGGAGGTAGAGGCTACAAATTCCAATAAATAGTGGAAGAACCTTTTGATTAAAGTCCAAATCTTTAGGTTTAATAAATCAATTACTAATTAGATTATATTTATTTTTTGTGTAGATATGGCCACTTCCTTATTGCTTCGATCATTATTGAACAATGATAAGTTGGTGGGATCCAACTTTGGTAGCTGGTATCGAAAGTTGAAGATAGTCCTGGAGCATGAACGAATCCTATATGTACTGACGGATCCTACACCTAAGGAGCCAGCTATCAATGCAGGTGGAACAGTCAGAGATACTTACTAGAAGTGGCTCAGTGATTGGACCACAATGCACTGCATCATGCTAGCTGCTATGAGCGATGAGTTCAGTTGCAGATTTGAGATGGCTCAACCAAAGGACATGCTTCAAGTGTTGGAGGATTCCTTTGGCACACCCAATGACGTGAAGAGGCACAAGACTAGTTGTGCTATCTTCAATGCCAAAATGCGGGATGGTGCCTCTGTCACTGATCATGTATTGTACATGATCGAGCTGATAGAGCGATTAAGCAAGCTCGACTTTTTCTTACATAAACAACTTGGGAAGGATGCAGTACTAAACTCATTACCCAAGTCGTTTCTCCCATTTCTTACTCATTTCAGAATGACAAAGCCTGAAGTAGACTACCATGGGTTACTTCAGAATTTTGAGAAGGATCACCAACTCCATAAAGAGTCGGTGAACTTAGTGAGAGGTTCATCTTTTGGCTCTCGACCCTTTTGAAAAGGGAAGAAGAATAAGAAGAAGAAAGCTAAGAAGGTGCAAGTTCAGGCTGGGACATCTATGCAGGGCCAGACCAAGAAGATCAAGCCCGATAAGAGTCAAGCTGAATGCTTCTTTTGCAAGAAGTTGGGGCACTGAAAAAAAAATTATCCTCAGTAGATTACCTCTCTGGATCCGAACAGGCAGAAAAAAAAGCAAGCTATTGCTAGGTAAGGTATTTATATGATAACTCCTTGTAATTCCTCTATTTATGATATTACTAACTGGGTATTGAATACCGATAGTTCTTACCATATTTGTAATTCATTGTAGGGGTTGCAGGTTAGTAGGAGATTCAAGCAAGGTGAAAGGTTCCTAAATGTTGGAGATAGAAGACCAGTTTTAATTCTAGCTTTAAAAATTTTTTAACTTGTATTTGAGTTCCATACCATTGTTCTTAGTAATTGTTACTTATGTCTCAATTTTTGTTAAATATCATTTCTGTAGGCCTTCTAGCCAAAAATGATTATGAAATTTCAATAAAAAAATAAGTTTGTAATATCATTATAAATGATGTTACTATTTTCTATGGATATTTGAGTAATGGTGTGTATATGCTATCACAATCTGTTAACATAGTCTATTCAATCAGCAAGCACCCTAGATTAGATAGTGTGTCAGATATCTACTTATGGCATTGTAGGATAGGTCACATAAACAAGAACCAGATAGATAGGTTAACTCAAGAGAGAATCTTCAAAATCAGTGATTATGAATCACTTTCAACCTATGAATTTGGTATTCTTGGTAAAATAACCAAGTCACCTTTTACTGGAAAAGGTGAAAGAGCCACTGAGCTCTTTGGTCTAGTACATACTGATGTATCTGGACCAATGTGCACAAATGCCAAAGATGGATATGTCTACTTTACTACTTTCATAGATGATCTTTCCAGATATGGATATGTCTATCTGATGAAACATAAGTCAGATTCTTTTGAAATGTTCAAAAGATTCTAAAGTGAAGTAAAAAAATAAACTGAAAAGAGTATTAAAAGTCTTTGATCTGACCGTGGAGGGGAATACCTTTCCGATGAGTTTCTTACATATCTAGGAGAGAATGAAATTCTCTCCCAATGGACTCCTCCAAGAACACCACAGCATAATGGTGTATCGAAAAGGTGGAATTGGACTCTGTTAGACATGGTCTGATCCATGATAGGTTCTACCAGCTTGCCGATATCCTTCTGGGGATATGTACTCGAATCAGCTTGTTATCTGTTAAATAGGGTTCCAAGTAAATCTGTAGTTAAGACTCCGTATGAGATATGGATAGGACGTAAGCCAGCACTTTCACACCTTAGTGTTTGGGGGTGTCAGCCTATGTCAAATGGTTAGTTACAGATAAACATGGATCTAGATCTGATAAGTGCATATTTATAGGGTACCGAAAAGAGACAAAAGGATACTATTTCTACCATGCTAATGAACAAAAGGTGTTTGTCAGCCTTAGAGCAATCTTTTTCAAAAAAAAATTTCTTGGTGAAGGAACTGTTGCCTCTATGGTTGAACTTAATGAAGTTCAATAGGTAGAGAAATTGACATCTGTAGCTGAACTAGAACCGAATTCAATTATATCAAATCTAGAGCCTAGTGTACCTGCACCATTAAGATGTTCTGGTAGAGTACCACATCAACCAAATAGATACTATGATTTCTTGGTCTGGGATGGTGATCCCATCGAACTCGATGAAAATGATGAGGATTTGATCACCTATATGGATTCTATGTAGAGACCTAATTTTGTGAAATGGCTTGAGGCCATGAAATCTGAAATGGAGTCCATGAAGGTCAACGATGTGTGGACATTGGTTGACCCACCCGAAGGAGTAAAATCCATTGGATGTAAATGGGTTTTCGAAAGGAAGAGGGGCACAGACAGAAAGGTGGTGACCAATAAAGCCTGTTTGATTGCCAAGGAGTATCGTCAATTTTATGGTATTAACTATGACAAGACGTTCTCTCCTGTGGCAATGCTCAAGTCTATTTGGATTATGCTTGCGATTGCTATCCATCTAGACTATGAGATCTGGCAGATGGATGTGAAGATAATTTTTCTAAATGGAGAGTTAATCGAAGAGGTGTATATGATACAACCTGAGGGGTTCATATCCATAGACGAGTCCAAGGTGTGCAGGCTTCAAAGATCCATTTATAGACTGAAGCAGACATCTTGGAGTTGGAACATGCATTTTGATAAAGTGATCAAAACGTATGGCTTCGTACCCTGCATTTACAAATGGACAAATGGTTCAGCAGTGGTATTTCTTATTTTGTATGTGGATGATACTCTCTTAATCGAGAATAACATCCCCATACCACTGGAAATAAAAGTCTGGTTGTCATCATAGTTCTCCATGAAGGACTTAGGTGAAGCATTCTACATCCTAGGGATGATGATCTATTGGGATATATCTAAAAGAATACTTGGATTATCCCAGTCCACGTACATAGACACTATGCTGAAGAGGTTCAGCATGAAAAATTCTAAAAAAGGCTATCTCCCGATAGGCCATGAAATTTCTCTCTCTAAGAAGGATTGTCCAACAACTCCTGAAGAGAGAGAGCATATGAGTAGAGTCCCAAATGCTTCGACAATGGGATCTATCATGTACCCAATGATATGTACGAGATCAGACGTGGCATACCCACTAGGAGTAGTGAGAGAAACCAGTCTGACCTCGGAGAAAACCACTGAAAAGTGTTTAAATCCATACTTAAGTATTTGAGAAATACTAAGGACCAATGGTTGGTTTATGGTGAGTCAGATCTAAAACTTATAAGATTTACAGACTCCAACTTCCAATCTGACCATGATGATAGTAGAAGCATGTTAGAATATATCTTTACACTAAACGATCGAGCCATCTGCTAGAAGAGTTCCAAGTAGCATACTATCATGACTCTATTTGTGAAGCAGAGTACGTGGCAGCATCAGATGCTACAAAGGAAGCTGTGTGACTGAGGAAGTTTATCATCGAGCTCGGTGTAGCATCCTCCCTTAATGGTCCGGTCCTACTTTTCCATGATAGCACTGGTGCCATTGCTCAGGTGAAAGAATCAAAGGCACACCAACGGATGAAGCACATTCTACGCCGCTTTCTCCTAATTCGAAAGATCGTGGATCAAGGTGACGTCGACCTTCAAAAGATCGACGAAAAGGAGATTCTGATCGACTCCTTCACTAAAGCCCTAGCAATAAAGGAGTTCGACAATCATAAGTTAAAAATGGGTATTAGATACTGTGCCGAGTGGCTTTAGGACAAGTGGGAGTTGATAGGAAACATGCTGGATTTCATGCATAGATTTCAAAACTTTTTCGAAATATAGAGAAGTAGAAGATATAGATTACACTATTTAATCTACAACATGCATGTAATCAAATTATAAAATCCTACATCAAGGATCTATAACATGTTATGATGCAAATATAAATCTAAAATTAAATTAATCATAAGTGGTATTGATCATATCAATATCTAGATCTAGAATAATTATAGATCTAACCCTAGATAACCAAGAGATCAGATCTCTTACCGTTGCACGAGTCGAGAACTTCATGATTGAATCTGTTGTTGCCTTCGGAGCTGCACATGTGTCCGGCCTCTACAGGTGATCCATATTAACCTGCAACATAGATCGGAGGTTCGTCGAATGAAGATCTTCTGGTGCTTGCTTCTTGCAGATCCCTCCTAATGGTTAATCAAATACATATTCTTCGGATCTCTTGGACACTCCAAGAGATGAAGAACATGAGGAGGAATAAGGAAAAAATCTAACCCTTGGATCTTTCATAAATCAGAAGTAAATACATATGAGAAAACCCTAGGAGAAGACAAATCTTCTCCTTCAGGACTTCAACGGTTAATGTCCTGAAAACATCTATTATGCTAGGTTTAGATGAGACCTTCTCCTCTAGATTTTTTTCTAATTTTCCAAATATCACACCCTCAGATTTTTCTCATAAAAATCTCATAAATAAAATTGAGAATAAGGGCTCTCAAGGAAATCCTAAGAGAAGACCTTCTCTTCTTCTTCGTGCATCAGGACATGATCAAATCATGTCCAAACATGATCACTATGCCCCAACACCTTGGAGCACATATCCCATGCTCTCTTCCACTCTCTCTCCCAGATCTTTATCATATAAAAATTACATAAAATAATGAAGAAAAAGATACCCAAAAGAAAACAAAGAGAAGATAATCTTCTCTTACCTTTGTGCCTTTATGACACCAACGACTGATGTCCAGATGAAGACCTTTTCTCTAAGGATCTTGGTGCCATATTTCTACAAGCCCTTTCTCTCTCTCTCTCTTAGATTTTTATCATATAAAAATCATAAATAAAATAGAAAGAGAGAAACATAAAAGAAAAATATAAGAGAAGACAATCTTCTCTTACAGTGTCTCTTCAAGATATCAACCTTTAATGTCTTAATTGAGGGCTCTTCTCCATGAATCTTGGCTCCACAAATCCTCCATGCCTTCTCCTCCTTTTTTTCTAATTTTTTATAATTTTTCTAAAATTTTTTACATCCTCTATGGTCAAAGAAAGAGGCATCCCCTTTATAGTCAAAGGACGACTTCTATGGGGCATCCAACTCTTGGACGCCCCTCCCTTGATTTTTTGGCATGTGAAATAGAAAACTAACACCCTCACTTAGATTGGTATAGAAATCTATTCCTATGCTATCGACTTAGGTTCCAACTTATGATGTTATACACATTAGAGCTCACAATCTGATCGGATGGTTAATCAACGATTAAGAATCATCCTAGAATTAAACAATCAATACAATTGGTGTTTAACCTAGTGCAAGTGTTACAGGAGGATCGATTAGCAATTAGATTACTAATTAGCTTAATTTGATTAAGCCAAATGGTTGAGATTAAGTCTAATTAAATATAATTTAATTAAATTTAGTTTCGGTTGAGATCAAGTTCAATTGACTTATTGGATAAGTCAAGTGCAAGGAAGAACTAGTCCTAGTCTAACTAGGACTCGGGTCGACCCAATTTTCTAATTTGATTAAAAAATTAAATTGGAATTAAATCTAATTTAATCTAATTTAATTAAGGTTTTAAATGGATTAGGATCTTATTTAATTGAGTTGGTTTACTCTTGATTTTATTTGGTTAAAAGACGTTGTTTGACAAAGTCAAAATAGGAGTCCTAGTGTGACTAGGACTCCCTAACCTTGTGCCACCTCGGCCCACGCCCCCCACTCCCACTTTTCTTTATTTTATGCTTGAGATCTCCTCTCCCTGATGTTCATGCACGCCCCTCTCTCCCTCTTTTTCTTATAAGATAATTTGTTGGAAGACCAAGTCAAAAGGGGAGTTAGTTTTGCTTTAGAATTCTATGAGATAGAATCTTTGTTGACCAAAACACTTTTCCTTGAGTACTGCCCCCTCTTGTATTAATTCTTCTCTTATTCCATGTGAGAAACCTCTTTTTTTGTGCACCCTCTCTTACTGGTCCATGCCAATAATTATGGAGGAGGCACCCAAGAGTTGGTCGCCCCTTGTCTTATCCTGTTTGACCTTTTCTTGTCTAGTTTTTGACCTAGACAAAGACTCTTCTTTTTACGTAAATTTTGGATGAATTTTGGCCTAATTTTTTTATGAGATATAGAGATTTGGGAGAGATTTGGGGTGTGCAAAAATAAAAGAAAGTGGTTCCTTGGGCATGGGGGTTCCATAGGCACCAAACTAGGTGTCTAGGTGAGATAAAAGAGAAGAAGAAGAGGGTCTTCTTCTAGGGCTATTTTATTCTTCATCGCTCCTCTTTCTTTTGAGTTTTTTTTTAGAGAGTCTCAGATCATAAAACTCTTCTCTTCCTTCTCATATTTTAGAGAGTCCATATTTTGAAGAAGAGAGCATTGGATCGATCATCGAAGAAGGATCAGCACGGTATTAGCATGCTGTGTTGATTTCCTGCATCGGACTTCAGATTAGTTCGTAAGCTTGTATGGATGACTCCTAGAGGCTGGATGCATATGCAGCTCATGATTTCATCCTCAAGCCTAGATCAGCAAGTTAGAACATCTAACTTGCATAGGTAACAGATCTGATCTATTGATTTCATACCTACATTAGATGTAGTGTAGATCTAGGTTGATGTGATCAACCTTTCCTTCTCCTTTATATTTTTAATTTAATATCAAACCTTGATCATGTAATAAATCTGAGATCTAGGTATTTATATATTTATTTAAATAAATATTTAATTTATTTAAGTCTTTCGCTGTCTGATCCTAAAAAAGTTTTAAGATCCACTCGTGAAACCCTAGATCTGGTTCCTTCATCTTTTATCTTCCCGACTCATGTAATGATAATTTTAGATAAATAAAGGTATTTACATTTTATCATGTACTGTGTCTTCATTGTTTATTTAAGATTATGATGAATCCCATAGATTAGGACTATGATTTTAGGATTATGATGAGATCGTACTTTTGAGATCTAAAATCATAAAATTCTAATCTAAAATATTTTTCATTAATAGAATATTGAGTTGGAGATCAATATTTCTGAAAAAACTGGCACATTCTATGTATGCTCGTTAGAGAGGGTGATTGATCTCACAATCACTTATGTTTGACACTAATACAAGGATGTGGGTGCTTATTAGAGAATAAGTTCACTAACTTTACCTGACCTGAGAACATCTAATGGATTCTTATCTACTTGTCAATTAATGATTCTCGTAGTGGGAGTTGTGCTTGTAATCCTTTGGTCTAAGACTTTCATAGAACCTTGTATGCATGAATCCATATTATGGTTTATACTCATTCATGACTTACTCATGTATAGGGTGCCTTGGATATGGTGGATTTCATGTGGAGGTTGTGAGTAGGTCAACATGAAATTGATCTCTCCTAGTAAGAAGAGATAGCATCCTACTTATTTCAATCGAATGATAATTCAAGAAGACTTTGATCAAAGCATAATGAATATTGGAAATGGTTTCTAATATTGTATTAATCAAATTATCATTAAAAGATTGAGAAAAATATGAATATGATATTAAATTTGACATGATTCTATATCCATAGTTATATTCGAGATTCAGGTTGATCGTAGGATCAAGTTGCTCGATAATTTTCCACTAAAGGATATTTTTAGTATTCAACCAAAATTCTATATCTTTTGGACAGACATAATATGTTACTAGACGTCAATCTTGTCTTGTGGGTTTGATCAAATTAAAGAGTTTAATTTGATCATCAATTAGAAAGTGTTCTAAGTAATCCAATCTGGTCAGCTCAATTTGATCGAAATCAGTTTGGTTGAGTTCTAAACAAATTAGGTCAAATCGCATCTGAACCCACTGCTGATTAGATGTGAAATCTAATGGATCATGTATAAAGAGAATTGATCAAGGGTCTAATTGGATTAGATCATGTTTGCAAGTTGAACATGCTAACACATGTTGCAAACCATAGCACCTAGATTCGAATCTGATTCTGATTTGGGCTAATTGGATCCAATTTAGGCCAAATCAATTTTGGTTATTAATTGGATTGACCCCTAGCTAGATGACCAAGGTTTTGGGTGCCTCATATCTAAGTCACATGTGCCAGAGACTCTCTCTCTTGGCACGTGGGGTTTTAGTTATGTGCATTGGTATTTTGTGCGCATGGGAATATTTGGCGCCAACCTCCTTTACCTTATCCAATATTTATTTTATGTAACTTATGTTATGTGGTCTTAGCATGAGAGTCCTTCTGATGTTTAAACACTTGGGTGTGTTAAATGAAATTTGGATAAGATCAACCACCTAGCCGCCCCTTTATTTGAATTGGCACCTCTTGGACCAAGAGTCCAAGGCGCATGGGGCATTGACCTATTCCATCGCTCTCCAGGCCCCCAATCAGATATGGCGCACACTTTAAGGGCCATTAGATGGCCATGTGATCTGATCTCATCCATTTATTATTTGGCACCACAAATAAAGTCTCGCAACTCTTGTAAAAAGAACAACATAGAATTTTATTCCGAAGAGTCCTTCTACTTAAAGCAACCCTTAGAATTAATTCTACATACATCCACGTGCCCTGATATTTAATAGAGGTGTGAGACATTAGATGGGGTGTGAGATAAGCCATGGAGAGGGCATGAGAAATTGGTGGAGGCACCCCTACGTAGATTATAAATAGGGGTGTACTCCACGAATCCAAAGCAATCAACCTTCCATCTTTCTTACAAGTATTCTCTTTTGTCTAATTTTCTTTTTTCCCTTTCCTTATCTAGACAAGGTCCTATTAAGGACAAGAAGTCTTCTTTAAGATAAGGGATTTCAAAAGAAAAATTAAGAAGATAAAGGGAAAAGAAAGAAAGGAAAAGAAAGGATATGAGAAAAGAAGCAAAGGCTAAGGGAAGGTTCTGCCCAAAAGATTAAATTCTCCAACAAGAATTTAATCAAGGAATCAAATTTTAAAAGGGTGTTAGTGGCTTGATCAAGTTTTCGTGTGGATCAATATTAGAGGATGAACACATGGGCACCCGGTGGAACCCTTGCCAAACCATTGCTAGAATTCTGACTTGAATCAGGGTTTAGCGATCGAGGTATATTCCTATATCCTACATTTATATTATAAATGCATGTTATATGGTTTAAATTCTAATAAGATGATCCTTGGGTTAGGGTTTGATTTTATGATTTCTAATAAAATGCTTTGAAATTCATGCTTCCGCCCTGATGACCAAACCCTATAGTGGTATCAAAGCCACCCTTGTTAGGTTAAATCATATGTTATTATGCTTTATATTTTATAGCATAATAGATAATATGCTATGATCATATTTGATATGTAAAGCATGTTATTAATATGATGTGATCATAATTATTTATTTATAATTAGATTATGATGTACATCAATCTGTAAGGTTGCCCTCGCATAGTGGTGAATATTCACTATATGATGATGGTTGTCCTAGAATGATAATACTTGCTAATATGCTTGTATGAATTAAAATACATATCATGATTAATATGGTTAATTCATGCATATAATTTAATTTGATTAGAATGTGCATAGAGACCAATTAAAGCCCTTTATAAAGTTATATTAAGTTGTAGTGTAATTAACTAAAAGCAGAATCAGTTTGAACGTATAATTGATCGATCAATATCTGGAAAAGTGGTTCATGATTGGTAAAAAGAATGTGGTTTATAAGTGGTTCCATTATCTGATCTGACCAATTTATTGGTGTCTAAGAAAAGCAATGGGGCACCCCACCTCTCTTCTACTTACCTGACTGATTAGATTAATTTAATTCTTGATTAGAATGCTTAGTATTATATTCACTACATTAAGGTCTTCCTTCATACTAGGTCATTATTATATCATCAACTATATTAGGTTTGTTGTGCAACCACAAGACCTATTATGGAAATTGATATAATATTATTCTAGTGCATTGGAATGCATATAGCATTTTTGGATATACTGCTTTGTTATGTAACCATAAGGGTAATTATATTCAATTTTGACTATATAGAAATGAAGGATCCTACTTAACTAAAATATTATAGTTTATTATGCAACCACAAGGCTATTAATATTTTAGAGGCTAGGATTATATTGAGAATTGTATGAGATGCAATTGGAAAGAGTTTTCTATCATTGAACTTATAAAAGATTTGTTATATAACCATAAGACCTATTATAAGAAAATCAATTAGAGTTTCTCTATTATCATAGTAGAGGATTATGATATTCGATAAAATAGTGAGAGACACAATTAAATTAAAGTCCTAATTTAATTATGTATATCATCATGAGTTGTTTGCTTATGTAATATTTTTTATTATATTGATTAAATGACTTCTTCACTTTCACTGCGTAGTATTTTGGATTCAAATAAGTTGACTGATCCTTATTATATTGACTGGTTGAGAAATCTAAAGATTGTACTCAATCAGAAAAAACTCTCCTACATCCTTGATGCCCCTGATCCTAAGCTGGTGGGGAGGATGCCACTGAAGAGGAAGTAGCCACATATAAGATGTGGCAAAATGATTCACTAACTGTCAAATGCATTATACTAGCCTTTATGAATAATGAATTATAGAGGCAGCATGATGGCATAAATACTCAATCCATATTGCTCAATTTAAAAGAGCTTTATGGAGAGCAGAGTAGAACTGCTAGATATGAGATATCTAAAAAATTATTTCATGCCAAGATGATAGAAGTATCATCTATGCTAGACTATGTGCTGATGGTAATTGATCTAATCACTTGATTAGGTCAGTTGGGTTTCATCATGGATGGGAAGTTGAGTTAGGATCTGATCTTGCAATTACTTCCAGAATTATTTTCTCAATTTGTCATGAACTATCACATGAGCAAATTGAATACTTTCTTACATGAGTTGTTAAATATGCTCAAAATAGTATGAAGCCATATCAAGAAGGATAAGGCTTCTCTTCTTCTTATGGATGGGATCTTCAAGAAGAAGGCAGGCAAGAAGGATTCAAAAACTAGGATGAACCCTAAAGGTGGCATAAATAAGAAGAATAAGGGGAAGAAAGCCTCCGATCAAGCGACTTGCTTTCACTATGGCAAAGTAGATCATTGGAAAAGGAATTGCAAGGCTTACCTTGCAACTATGAAGACTGGTACAAATGTTGCACCAAAAGGTATGTATGAGATACGTACAATATTATCATTAAATTTTTTCATTTCAAACTCATGGGTATTGGATACCGCCTACAGTTCTCATATCTATAAATCTTTGCAGAGGCTGCAAAAAATTAAGAGTTTGAAGAAGGATGACTTTGAGCTCTAGGCACTGAAGGGGAGTCCATCCAAGTAGAAGCTGTGGGGACAAATATCTTGAAGTTATCTTCAAGAAAGATCTTAGAGCTAATAAATTATTATTATATGCCTAAGATCATTAGCAATATTATATATATACCCTTGTTGTTGAAATAAGGTTATAATTTTGATGTAACAAGCAATGGTTGCTCTATCAAATATTCTAATAAAATTAGATGCTATGACATTTTTGACAATGGTCTTTTAACTCAATCTTTGAATGACAATATTTTTCATATTAATGAAAATAGAAAGCATAAAAGAGAAGATGTAAATAATACATTACTATGGCATTGTCAGCTTGGTCATATTAGTGAGAATAGGATTAACAAGTTATACAAAGAAAAGTTCCTTGATCCTTATAATTATGAATCATTAGGAACTTGTGAATTATGTCTTATGGGTAAAATGACCAAGACTCCATTTAGTAGATATGGAGAAAGGACAAGTGAGTTATTGGAACTTCTACATATAGATGTATATGGTCCTATGATAACTCTGCCTAGAGGAGGATACTCATATTTTATAATATTCATAGATGATTTATCAAGATTCAGAAATGTATATCTTATGAAATATAAATTCAAAGTTTTTGAAATATTTAAAGAGTATTATAGTATGGTTGAGAAACAAACTAAAAAAAGTATAAAAATTTTTTGATCTGATCGGAGAGGATAATACTTATCCAATGAATTTCTAGACTATCTTAAAGTAAAGGAGATTCTCTTCGATTAGACCCCTCCTTATACATCATAATTAAATGATATTATCGAAAGAAGAAATCGTACCTTGTTGGATATGGTATAGTCCATGTGTGCTTCATAGAATTACCTATTTTCTTTTGCGCTCATGCCCTAAAGACCACAGTATGTATCTTGAATAGAGTACCTTCTAAATCTATATCTAGCACTATATATGAGATATGGAGAGGTAAGAAATCTAATCTTAAGTATCTTAAGATATGAGATTGTCTGGCATATGTCAAAAGAAATTTTGGATATAAGCTAGATGCTAGAGTAGATAGATGTCTATTTGTAGGATATCCTAGAGATAGCATGGGATATCTATTCTACCACTCTACTGAACAAAAGATGTTTGTAAGTAAGCAAGCCACTCTCATGGAGAAAGAGTTTATCCTAGAAATAGGTAGTGGGAGAAATATTAAACTTAATGAAGTTCAAAAAAATAAATAGACACTTCTCAATAAATAAATACATAAATAGGGATGAACCAAAACACACAATTCCTATCCATAGGTCTGATAGAGTGCGACATGCACCTATGAGGTACAACTTCATTATTGAGAATAATGAAGCCTAAATCATTGAAAATGATGAACCTCTGACCTATAGAAAACTATCATGAGTAGGGACTCAAACAAATGGCTGGATGCCATGAAATTCCAGATGCACTCTATGTACACCAACAAAGTATGGACAATGGTGGATGCACCAGAGGATGTGAATCCTATTGGGTGCAAATGGATCTATAAGAAAAAGATTAGAGCCGATGGTCAAGTTAAAATCTATAAAGCCAAATTGGTGGCTAAGAGTTTTAGGTAAAAATAGGGTATAAATTATGATGAAACATTCCCACTTATTGTCATACTCAAATCTATTTAGATTATGCTTGCTATAGAGGCATACCATAATTATGAAATATGGCAAATGGATATGATGACCATCTTCCTTAATGGTTTTCTTGAGGAGAAGGTCTACATGTCATAGCTAAAGGAATTTATCTCAAGTGAGAGAACAAACCAGGTATGCAAACTTAAGAGATTCATTTATGGATTAAAGCATGCATCAAGAAGTTAGAACATCTACTTTGATGTTACTGTCAAATTGTTTGGCTTCATCAAGAATGTGGATGAATCATGTATGTACAAGAAGACTAGTGAGAGTGCCATAGTTTTTTTAGTTTTTTATGTAGATGACATACTCCTCATTAAGAATGATATCTCAATGTTGCAATCGGTCAAATTATGGCTATCAAATAAGTTTTCCATGAAAGACTTGGGAGAAGCATCCTATATACTTGGAATAAAGATTTATAGAGATAGATCTAAGAGGATGCTTGGCTTGTCCCAATCTAGGTACATTAACGTAATACTAAAAAGATTCAGTATGGATGGGAGTAAAAGAGGTTAATTACCCATGAGTCAAGGAATACATCCCTCTAAGAAGATGTCTCCTAAGACATCTGAAGAAAGAAATAGAATGAGTTCTATTCCTTATGCTTTGATTGTAGGATCAATAATGTATTGCATGTTATGTATGAGGTCTGATGTTGCTTATGCCTTAGGCATAGCTAGTAGATTTCAAGTTGATCCAGGAGAGGATCATTGAAAAGCTATAAAAAATACTTTTAAGTACTTGAGAAGAGCTAAGAATATTTTCTAGTATATGGTGGATCTGATCTTAAACTAGAAGAATATTTCGACTCTAGTTTTCAATTAGATCTAGATGATAGCAAATCTATTTCAGGATATGTCTTTACTCTAAATGATGGAGCAGTGAGTTGGAAGAGTTTCAAGCAGTAAACTATAGCTGACTCAACCATTGAAGCAGAGTACATAGCTGCAAGTGAAGCTACCAAGAAAGTTGTTTGGATGAAAAAGTTCACTACTGAATTGGATGTTGTTCTTGAGATTAAGAACCCAGTATCACTTTACTATGATAAAACTGGAGCAGTTGCTCAAGCAAAGAAACTAAGGTCTCATCATAAATCCAAGCATATTCTGAGATGATTCTACCTTATTTGTGAAATAATTGAGAGACAAGATGTTATCATTGAACGAGTAGATACAAAGAACAACATAGCAGACCCATTCACTATGCCTATACCATAGCAGTAGTTCAATCGCCACCTCGATTGTATGGGGTTAAAATATAAGGGCAATTGGCTTTAGTGCAAGTAGGAGATTGAAAAGAATATGCCCTATAAGCCAATCGAGTTATGTATATTGATGGGATATTCTTTTGTCTTTCTAACTCATGTAATAATAATTTTAAATAAATAAAGGCATTTATATTTCATCATATGTTGTGTCTTAATTATTTGTTTAAGATTATGATAAATTCCATAGATTAGGACTATGATTTTAGGGTTATGATGAGATCATACCTGTGAGACCTAAAATTTTAAATCCTAACATAAAATATTTTTGATCGATGAAACACTAAGTTGGGGATCAATGTTTCTAGAAAGACTGGCACATCCTACGTATGCTTGATGAAGAGGGTGATTGATCTCACAATCACTTGTATTTGACACTAATACAAGATATGGGTGTTTATTAAAGAATAAGTTCACTGAATTGATCCAACTTGAGAACATCTAATGGAGTCTTATCTACTTGTTAATAGATGGTTCTCATAGTGGGAGTTATGCATGTAATCCTTAGACCTGAGACTGCTATAGAATCTTGTATGCATGAATCCATATTTTGGTTCATACTCAATCTTGTACGGGATGCTCTAGATTTGGTAGATTGCATATGGAGGTTGTTAGTAGGTCAACATGGAATTGATCACTCCTAGTAAGAGGAGATAGCATCCTACTTGTTTCAATCAAATGATAATTCTGGAAGACTTTAATCAAAGCATAATGAATATTGAAAATAATTTCTAATATTGTATTAATTAAATTATTATTAAAATATTAAGAGAAATATAAATATGATATAGGATTTGACATGATTCCATATCCATAGTCATACTCGGGATGCAGGATGATCGTAGGATCAGGATGCATGGTAACATTCCACTAAAGGATCTTTTCGATATTTTTATCAAAATTTCATATCTTTCAGGTAGACATGATATATTGCTAGACGTCAATCTTCTCTTATGGGTTCAATCAAATTAAAGAGTTTAATTTGATCATCAATTAGAAAGTGTTCTAATTAATCGAATTGGGTTAGCTCAATTTGACCTAAATCAGTTTGGTTGAGTTATGACCAAATTAGGTCAAATCGCACCCAAATTCATTACTTGCTAGATGTGGAATCCAATGGAACACACACAAATAAAATTGATCAAGGGTCTAATTAGATTAGATCATGTTTGCAAGTGGAACATGCTAGCACATGTTGTAAACCATAGCAACTAGATTCGAATTGGATTCGAATCAGTTTTCAATTTGGGCTAATTAGATCCAATTTAGGCCAAATCAATTTTGGTCATTAATTAGATTGACCCCTAGCTAGATGACCAGGGTTTTGGTCACCTCATATCTAAGTATCATGTGCTAGAGGGTCTCTCTCTTGGCATGTGGGGTTTTAGTTATGCGTATAGGTATTTTGTGCTCATGGGAATATTTGGCGCCAACCTCCTTTGCCTTATCCAATATTTATTTTATCTAACTTATGTTATATGGTTTTAGATCTGAAGGACGGCACAAGAGAGTCCTTCTAATGTTTAAACACTTTGATGTTTTAAATAAAATATGGATAAGATCAAGCACCTAGCCACCTCTTCATTTGAATTGGCACCTCTTGGACCAAGAGTCTAAGGCACAAGGGGCATTGACCTATTCCACCCCTCTCCACACCCCCTATCAGATATGGCACACACTTTAAGAGCAATTAGATGGCCATGTGATCTAATCTCATCCATTTATTGTTTGGTGCCACAAATAAAGTCTGCACCTGAAA
This sequence comes from Cocos nucifera, assembly GCA_006176705.1. Classification (NCBI taxonomy): domain Eukaryota; kingdom Viridiplantae; phylum Streptophyta; class Magnoliopsida; order Arecales; family Arecaceae; genus Cocos; species Cocos nucifera. The sequence goes on along the minus strand of QRFJ01000396.1, from coordinate 142,043 downwards.
AATAAACAAATTTATTCCAAGAGTTCCTTGAATAACCATTTCATCTTAGTCCGAGAAATAATGTGTAAATAAGAAAATGAAAGGGGAACCCTCGATTATAGGGCCACCCGGTTTTGAAGGAAAATCTGATTTTTCGGACCAGGTTCGTTCAGATCTGATCAGATCAAGAGATATATTTCAAAATTTTTTCTCTTGATCTATTTCAAAATTTTTTCTTTGATCTAATCAGATCTGAATATTTTAGATCTAATTCTTATTATTTTAATAAATAAAATAAAATTAAGATAAATTAAATCAAATTTAATTTACCTTGATTTGGGTAATCCTATTACCCTGTTGATGATCCTGTTGCAGCGGAAGGTTCTGGATCTAGCCACGCAAGCGCCTGGCCTCTACCGGTATCCACTCAGGCTTGGATCTGGAGATCCTCTTCTTCTCTATCACATCTCCAAAAATTAGATCTGGATCTGATCTGGAGGATCTTCAAAACTCCTTTTGAAGATCAGCAGTCGTCCTTTGCAGCAGCGCAGCCTTCTTGCTTTTGATCGCCTTTCTCTTGATCTGGAATCGCACCAACCAAGGTCCAAAACTCCTTTTGGACGTGGAGAGGAGAGGGAGAAGGTGGTTTGGCATGGAGGAAGGAGGGGAGAGGCAGCCTTGGGGCATGGGAATTTCAATTCCAATCATGAATTTGAGTTGGGCGCAGGGTCTTATTTATAGACTAAGCTGTGATCCAACTCCTCTTCTTCCCAACCAATCACAACCCTTTGTGAAATCAGATCTAAATCTGATTGGTGGGAATAGAGTCCCCTGGATTCCTCCTTAGAGGGTGCCTAAGACCAGTCAAAGTTGGTTCTTAGGAGAACTCTAATTGGAATCCAAAAAGGAGATGGAGTCCTTGTCCAACAAGGACTCCTAGGCGCCTCCAACTTGGGCACACGCCAAGGGTGGCGTGCGCCCTCCTCCTTGCCAGGTTCTGGCAGGGGGACAGGCCCCCACCAGCTCTCCAATAGGTGCATGACATGTGGTCAAAAGTCAAAGTGTCAATGGTCAACATTTGACCAGTCAAAGGTAGACTTTTGACCAAAGTCAAAGAACAAGAAATGGCAGGTGACCAAAAATGGCAGGTAATGTCTTACAAAATAAGACAACCTTTTCTGACTTGGACAACCTCCAGTCAGACCATATGAAGGCCTCTGATTGAGCACAAACTCCTTTGGCTCAGTCAGGACAACTTATTTATGATAGTAAAAGAAGAACGTTAGGTTCAATCGAGTGCTAGCACGATTTCCTTGAACCTAATTGAATCTCATTCAGATCAATTGAACTAGATCAGTTCAATTGATGATCACCAGATTCAAACCCTTGTTTGTGTGACCCAGTTAGGTTCAGTTCTGTATGGTAATGGGATATGTCATGATCTCTATCATCGACATCATCGAAACTCCTTTCGATGGATCAGAACTCTTCTGATTCGAACAGCTAGAATGATCGATCATCTAAATCATTCTAATTGCTCCCAAAATCCACCAGTGACACCTAGCAGTATATGGTGGCAACCCATCAGAGCTGAATGCGAACCTCTTGGTGCAGCTACCTGTGTGATTAAGTTCTTCTATCTTGAGCCCCGATCAGATTAGGGTTAAGGTGAACTCGTCAAACCCTAGTCTCTGTCATATGATGTAATCATTCGATTCGAGTCCAATGTGAAAATCTAAATAGAAACTCTTTCTATTATTTCACTCTGCCATGGCCATGGGCTTCTGGACTTGATTCTCATGATCATCATAGGGCTGCTCCTCTACCACCGAGGTAGATAGATTCCATCTTGATGCATCCAGTTCCTACAATGAACATGCTATAGCCAACATACACCTCAGGGTTCCATATGGCTAGGAGACCGAGTAATGGTGTAGTCAAACTATAACACCCTCAAGGTGAACTGCCGATGCACCTCAGGTCAAAGAACCAGACACACTACTGCAGCATCGAGTCAGTCATTGACGAGAAGGTAGACTCCCTAATGACTACTCGAGGTGGTCACGCTCAGTGCCCTCGTTCTCTAACGAGTACCTGTACTCTCGCTCCGGTGTCTCCACACCGTAGACTCAAGACTCATCTACTAAAGAGAAGCGATTGTACACCAACCTTCCGGATCAATCACCATCCTCGTGATGATCCTATGGTCGGGAGCATTTTATGAGTTAATAATGATTATTCATGTCTTAAATTTTCAACTCTTGAAAATATGAATTATCATTACCATTAACTCAAAGGATGTATCACAGACACTAAATACACATATGTGATAGAAAATAACCCATTTTATTGATATTAGTCAAAATTATAATTTTGCCCCTAGAAGTGTATTACAAGTGTCAGCCAATTCTGGCTTCTAGGGCACATATATCTAACAATCTCCCACTTGTCCTAAAGCCAATTGGCTACAAGTCTAAGTCCCATCTTCTCAAGGTGGGCTTCGATCTTCTGCTGGTCCAACGGCTTTGTAAGTGGGTCTGCCACATTATCTGTGGAGTTGACTCTCTTGACCTCGACGTAACCCTTCTCGAGGTAATCGCGGATGAGGTGGTATCGCCGCTCAATGTGCTTGGATTTCTGGTGAGACCTCGGCTCCTTAGCAAGGGCTATGGCGCCATTGTTGTCGCAGTATAGAGGAATGGCATCTGATGGCATTACTCCAATTTCTGCAGCAAACTTCTTGTACCAGAATGCTTCCTTCGCAGCCTCTGATGCAGCGATATATTCTGCTTCCATGGTGGAATCTGCTATCACAGTTTGCTTGGAACTCTTCCAGCTGACAGCACCACCATTGCACACAAACAGACTCCCAGATGTCGACTTTCGATCATCTATATCGGACATGAAATCCGAGTCTGTGTATCCCTGGACTTGGAGTTCTCCATTACCAAAGACCAACATCATATCCTTAGTTCTTCTCAAGTACTTAAGGATACATTTCACAGAAGTCCAGTGTTCTTCACCTGGATTTGACTGATATCTGCTTGTGACACTCACAGCATGGGCTATATCAGGTCGTGTACATAGCATGGCATACATGAGGCTCCCTATTGCAGAAGCATAAGGGATCTTGCTCATGCGTTCTATTTCCTCAGGTGTGCTGGGGCACATCTTCTTGGAAAGATGAATACCATGTCTGAAGGGTATTAATCCCCTCTTAGAGTTTTCCATACTAAACCTCTTTAGTACTTCCTCTATGTACATCTTCTGTGAAAGTCCTAGCATCCTATTCGGTCTATCCCTATAGACCTTAATTCCTAGAATAAAGGATGCTTCACCTAGGTCTTTCATGGAGAATTCCTTGGACAACCATAATTTGACTGTTGTCAACATGGGAATATCATTCCCAATAAGGAGGATGTCATCCACGTACAATACGAGGAAGACAACAGCGCTCCCACTGACCTTTTTGAAAACACATGGTTCCTCTTCATTTTTGATGAAACCAAACATTTTTGATCACATCATTGAAATGAGTGTTCCAGCTCCGAGATGCTTGCTTAAGTCCATATATGGACCTTTGCAGCTTGCAAACCTTGTGATCAGTATCACTGGATGTGAAACCTAGCGGCTGTTCCATATAGATATCTTCCTCAAGATATCCATTTAAGGAATGCCGTTTTCACGTCCATTTGCCATATTTCATAATCGAAATAGGCTGCAACGGCAAGCAATGTGCGGATGGATTTTAGCATAGCCACTGGGAAAAGGTATCCTGATAGTCAATGCCTTCGCGTTGACTATAACCTTTTGCCACTAGTCTAGCCTTGAATGTCTCCACATTCCCATCTGCACCAATCTTTCTCTTGAAGATCCATTTACACCCAATAGGTACTATACCTTCTGGTGGATCTACCAAGGTCCAGACTTGGTTTGAGTGCATCGAGTCAATTTCTGACTGCATTGCCTCTAGCCATTTCTCGGAGTCGATATCTGATATCGCCTCGTTGTAGGTTTTGGGATCATCACCATGAGCACCATTACCTACGAGGAACATTTCCTCTACTTCCTCTGAAATAATACCTAAGTATCTTTCAGGGGGATGGAAAACTCTTTCCGATCTACGAGGTGGAGGAGGTAGTGTTCTTATTGGCTCAACCTGATTTGGTTCCAATTGGTCCTTAGCTCGTTGTACTTGTGAGACTTTCTCATCAAGCTTAATCTGCTTTCCAATGCCGCTATCTTGAATAAACTATTTTTCAAGAAAGATGGCATGTCGACTCACAATCACATTGTGGTCTTCTGGAATGTAGAAATAGTATCCTAATGACTCTTTAGGATATCCTATGAATCGAGCTCTAAAGGACCTAAACTCTAACTTGTCCGCTTGTTGTCTTTTGACATGAGCCGGACAACCCCAAATTCTGAGATGACTCAGACTTGGTTTCTTACCGTGCCATATCTCATACGGTGTGGTAGGAACGGTTTTAGAGGGAACCCTATTCAGTAGATAAATTGAAGTTAACAATGAGTGTCCCCAAAGAAAATCAGGGAGGTCTGTGAAGCTCATCATGGATCGAACCATATCCAATAGAGTCCGATTTCTCCATTCTGAAACCCCGTTGAGTTGAGGTGTTCCTGGTGGAGTCCATTGAGAGACTATGCCATTTTCCTTGAGATAGTCTAGGAATTCCCGGCTAAGGTATTCACCTCCTCGATCTGATCGAAGAACCTTAATGGGTTTTCCAGTTTGTTTTTCTACTTCATGTCTGAATTCTTTGAACTTTTCAAAAGCTTCAGACTTGTGTCTCATAAGATACACATACCCATACCTAGACAGATCATCGGTAAAGGTAATGAAGTAGACAAAATTGCCTCTAGCCGGCACATCAAATGGGCCGCACACATCAGTATGTACTAGGGCAAGGAGATCTGTGGCCCTCTCCCCATGTCCAACAAAAGGGAGTTTAGTCATTTTGCCTTGAAGACAAGATTCACAAGTTGGATATGACTCGAAAGTCAATGGACTCAATAGCCCATTTTTCTCCAATTTGTTGATCCTATCTTCTGCTATATGACCTAATCTCAGGTGCCATAGATATCTGTCGTTTGGACTATCCCTAGGTCGTTTGGCATTCACGTTTTGCTCGATAGTTAGAACAGGTACATCAATATGTAGCTGATAAAGACCATTAATAAGGAAACCATTTGCAATTTTATTTCTTTCATAAAGAATGTTACAATGGTCCTTAAAGAAGGTAATCACATAGCCTTCTTGTGCTAAGCATGAAACAGAAATCAAATTCCTGCTAGCTGCAGGCACATAATAACAGTCTTTCAAAACTAAGTCTAAACCAGATGGTAATCGAAGAGGGTATGTTCCCACGGCTACTGCAGCAACTCTTGCTCCATTACCGATGCGTAGGATCATGTCTCCATCCCTCAGCCTCCTGCTATCCTCAAGACCCTGCATAGGAAGTGCACAGATGAGCACTAGAACCAGAGTCAAGCACCCAACTGGATGCAGAAGAAACCGTAAGGTTAGACTCAATAACGAGCATACCTCCAGAAGGACCTTCCTTCTTGTTCTTCAGGGTGGCCAGGTAAGTAGGGCAGTTCCGCTTCCAATGGCCGTCGCTGTTGCAATGGAAACACTTTCCTTTGAC
>QRFJ01000396.1:93054-135398 GCA_006176705.1 Cocos nucifera | reverse complement strand
CGCAGGGTCTTATTTATAGACTATCTGTGATCCAACTCCTCTTCTTCCCAACCAATCACAACTCTTTGTGAAATCAGATCTAAATCTGATTGGTGGGAATAGAGTCCCCTGGATTCCTCCTTAGAGGGCACCTAAGACCAGTCAAAGTTGGTTCTTAGGAGAACTCTAATCGAAATCCAAAAAGGGGATGGAGTCCCTATCCAATAGGGACTCCTGGGTGCCTCCAACTTGGGCACACGCCAAGGGTGGCATGCGCCCTCCTCCTTGCTAGATTCTGGCAGGAGGATAGGCCCCACCAGCTCTCCAATAGGTGCATGATATATGGACAAAAGTCAAAATATCAATGGTCAACATTTGACCAGTCAAAGGTCAACTTTTGACCAAAGTCAAAGGATGAGAAATGGCAGATGACCAAAAATGGCAGGTAATGTCTTACAGAATAAGACAACCTTTTCTGACTTGGACAAGCTCCAGTCAGACTAAATGAAGGCATCTGATCGAGTACAAACTTCTTTGGCTCAGTCAAGACAACTATTTGTGATAGTAAAAGAAGAACGTTAGGTTCAATCGACTGCTAGCATGATTTTTTTGAAGCTAATTGAATCTCATTCAGATCAATTGAACTAAATTAGTTCAATTAATGATCACCAGATTCAAACCCTTGTTTGTGTGACCCAGTTAGGTTCAGTTCTGTATGCTAATGGGATATGTCATAATCTTTATCATCGACATCATCCAAACTCCTTTCGATGGATCAGAACTCTTCTGATTCGAACAGCTAGAATGATCGATTATTTAAATCATTCTAATTGCTCCCAAAATCCACCGGTGACACCTAGCAGTATATGGTAGCAACCCATCAGAGCTGAATGCGAACCACTTGGTGCAGCTACCTGTGTGATTAACTTCTTCTATCTTGAGCTCCGATCAGAATAGGGTTAAGGTGAACTCGTCAAACCCTAGTCTCTATCGTATGATGTAACCATTCGATTCAAGTCCAATGTGAAAACCTAAATAGAAACTCTTTCTATTATTTCACTCTGCCATGGCTATGGACTTCTGGACTTGATTCTTATGATCATCATAGGGCTGCTCTTCTACCACCGAGGTAGATAGATTCCATCTTGATGCTATCCAGTTCATACAATGAACATGCTATAGCCAACATACACCTCGAGATTTCGAATGGCTAGGAGACCGAGTAATGGTGTAGTCAAACTATAACACCCTCAAGGTGAACTATCGATGCATCTCAGGTCAAAGAACCAGACACACTACTGCAGCATCGAGTCAGTCATTGACGAGAAGGTAGACTCCCTAATGACTACTCGAGGTGGTCACGCTCAGTGCCCTCGTTCTCTAACGAGTACCTGTACTCTCGCTCCGGTGTCTCCACACCGTAGACTCAAGACTCATCTACTAAAGAGAAGCGATTGTACACCAACCTTTCCGGATCAATCACCATCCTCGTGATGATCCTATGGTCGGGAGCATTTTATGAGTTAATAATGATTATTCATGTCTTAAATTTTCAACTCTTGAAAATATGAATTATCATTACCATTAACTCAAAGGATGTATCACAGACACTAAATACACATATGTGATAGAAAATAACCCATTTTATTGATATTTAGTCAAAATTATAATTTTGCCCCTAGAAGTGTATTACAAGTGTCAGCCAATTCTGGCTTCTAGGGCACATATATCTAACAATCTCCCACTTGTCCTAAAGCCAATTGGCTACAAGTCTAAGTCCCATCTTCTCAAGGTGGGCTTCGATCTTCTGCTGGCCCAACGGCTTTGTAAGTGGGTCTGCCACATTGTCTGTGGAGTTGACTCTCTTGACCTCGACGTAACCCTTCTCGAGGTAATCGTGGATGAGGTGGTATCGCCGCTCAATGTGCTTGGATTTCTTGGTGAGACCTCGGCTCCTTAGCAAGGGCTATGGCGCCATTGTTGTCGCAGTATAGAGGAATGGCATCTGATGGCATTACTTCAATTTCTGCAGCAAACTTCTTGTACCAGAATGCTTCCTTCGTAGCCTCTGATGCAGCGATATATTCTGCTTCCATGGTGGAATCTGCTATCACCGTTTGCTTGGAACTCTTCCAACTGACAGCACCACCATTGCACACAAATAGACTCCCAGATGTCGACTTTCGATCATCTATATCGGACATGAAATCCGAGTCTGTGTATCCCTGGACTTGGAGTTCTCCGTTACCAAAGACCAACATCATATCCTTAGTTCTTCTCAAGTACTTAAGGATACATTTCACAGAAGTTCAGTGTTCTTCACCTGGATTTGACTGATATCTGCTTGTGACACTCACAGCATGGGCTATATCAGGTCGTGTACATAGCATGGCATACATGAGGCTCCCTATTGCAGAAGCATAAGGGATCTTGCTCATGCATTCTATTTCCTCAGGTGTGCTAGGGCACATCTTCTTGGAAAGATGAATACCATGTCTGAAGGGTATTAATCCCCTCTTAGAGTTTTCCATACTAAACCTCTTTAGTACTTTCTCTATGTACATCTTCTGTGAAAGTCCTAGCATCCTATTCGGTCTATCCCTATAGACCTTAATTCCTAGAATAAAGGATGCTTCACCTAGGTCTTTCATGGAGAATTCCTTGGACAACCATAATTTGACTGTTGTCATCATGGGAATATCATTCCCAATAAGGAGGATGTCATCCACGTACAATACGAGGAAGACAACAGCGCTCCCACTGACCTTTTTGAAGACACATGGTTCCTCTTCATTTTTGATGAAACCAAACATTTTGATCACATCATTGAAATGAGTGTTCCAGCTCCGAGATGCTTGCTTAAGTCCATATATGGACCTTTGCAGCTTGCAAACCTTGTGATCAGTATCACTGGATGTGAAACCTAGCGGCTGTTCCATATAGATATCTTCCTCAAGATATCCATTTAAGAATGCCATTTTCACGTCCATTTGCCATATTTCATAATCGAAATAGGCTGCAATGGCAAGCAATGTGCGGATGGATTTTAGCATAGCCACTGGAGAAAAGGTATCCTGATAGTCAATGCCTTCGCGTTGACTATAACCTTTTGCCACTAGTCTAGCCTTGAATGTCTCCACATTTCCATCTGCACCAATCTTTCTCTTGAAGATCCATTTACACCCAATAGGTACTATACCTTCTGGTGGATCTACCAAGGTCCAGACTTGGTTTGAGTGCATCGAGTCAATTTCTGACTGCATTGCCTCTAGCCATTTCTCGGAGTCGATATCTGATATCGCCTCATTGTAGGTTTTGGGATCATCACCATGAGCACCATTACCTACGAGGAACATTTCCTCTACATTCCTCTGAAATAATACCTAAGTATCTTTCAGGGGGATGGAAAACTCTTTTCGATCTACGAGGTGGAGGAGGTAGTGTTCTTATTGGCTCAACCTGATTTGGTTCCAATTGGTCCTTAGCTCGTTGTACTTGTGAGACTTTCTCATCAAGCTTAATCTGCTTTCCAATGCCGCTATCTTGAATAAACTATTTTTCAAGAAAGATGGCATGTCGACTCACAATCACATTGTGGTCTTCTGAAATGTAGAAATAGTATCCTAATGACTCTTTAGGATATCCTATGAATCGAGCTCTAAAGGACCTAAACTCTAACTTGTCCGCTTGTTGTCTTTTGACATGAGCCGGACAACCCCAAATTCTGAGATGACTCAGACTTGGTTTCTTACCGTGCCATATCTCATACGGTGTGGTAGGAACGGTCTTAGAGGGAACCCTATTCAGTAGATAAATTGAAGTTAACAATGAATGTCCCCAAAGAAAATCAGGAAGGTCTGTGAAGCTCATCATGGATCGGACCATATCCAATAGAGTCCGATTTCTCCATTCTGAAATCCCATTGAGTTGAGGTGTTCCTGGTGGAGTCCATTGAGAGACTATGCCATTATCCTTGAGATAGTCTAGGAATTCCCAGGCTAAGGTATTCACCTCCTCGATCTGATCGAAGAACCTTAATGGGTTTTCCAGTTTGTTTTTCTACTTCATGTCTGAATTCTTTGAACTTTTCAAAAGCTTCAGACTTGTGTCTCATAAGATACACATACCCATACCTAGATAGATCATCGGTAAAGGTAATGAAGTAGACAAAATTGCCTCTAGCCGGCACATCAAATGGGCCGCACACATCAGTATGTACTAGGGCAAGGAGATCTGTGGCCCTCTCCCCATGTCCTACAAAAGGGAGTTTAGTCATTTTGCCTTGAAGACAAGATTCACAAGTTGGATATGACTCGAAAGTCAATGGACTCAATAGCCCATTTTTCTCCAATTTGTTGATCCTATCTTCTGCTATATGACCTAATCTTAGGTGCCATAGATATCTGTCATTTGGACTATCCCTAGGTCGTTTGGCATTCACGTTTTGCTCGATAGTTAGAATAGGTACATCAATATGTAGCTGATAAAGACCATTAATAAGGAAACCATTTGCAATTTTATTTCTTTCATAAAGAATGTTACAATGGTCCTTAAAGAAGGTAATCACATAGCCTTCTTGTGCTAAGCATGAAACAGAAATCAAATTCCTGCTAGCTGCAGGCACATAATAACAGTCTTTCAAAACTAAGTCTAAACCAGATGGTAATCGAAGAGGGTATGTTCCCACGGCTACTGCAGCAACTCTTGCTCCATTACCGATGCGTAGGATCATGTCTCCATCCCTCAGCCTCCTGCTATCCTCAAGACCCTGCATGGAAGTGCACAGATGAGCACTAGAACCAGAGTCAAGCACCCAACTGGATGCAGAAGAAACCGTAAGGTTAGACTCAATAACGAGCATACCTCCAGAAGGACCTTCCTTCTTGTTCTTTAGGGTGGCCAGGTAAGTAGGGCAGTTCCGCTTCCAATGGCCGTCGCTGTTGCAATGGAAACACTTTCCTTTGCATCGGCCTTTTTCTTCGACTTCTGCCTTCTTCTTCTTTGCTCCTTCCACCTTCTTGCTTTTTCACAGACTTCTTTTTCTTTCCATAAGACTTTCTTTTGGAAGAAGTCCATTCCATAGCAAGAACTGAGCCTTTAGAACCTTTCATAGAAAGCTCAGCGGTGAACCAGCATATTCATTAATTCGGCCAAGGAATTTTGAAGTTTATGCATGTGGTAATTCATGATGAATTGCCCATATGCATCAGTCAAGGATTGCAGAATAATATCGTTCTGCAGATCCAAGTCTAACTTCACACCGAGCTTCTCAAGCTCTTCCATGTCCTTGATCATCATCAGACAGTGATCTTGGACTGACTGCCCATCACGCATCTTAGCCTTAAAAAGTCATTTCGTGACTTGATACTTTGGCTGCGCGACTCTGTTCACCAAACATCTCCTGCAGGTGAGCCAACATTTGGCGAGCAGTCCCGATATCTTCATGTTGGCGCTGGAGCTCATCAGACATCGAGCCCAACATGTAATATCTGGCCTTATTATCTTCGTCTATCCATTTTTCCAGAGATGCTCTCTGTTCAGTGGATGGACGGGCTGGTAAGGTGGGAGGGTCCTGGTCCAAAACATGGGTTAACTTCTCGAAACCCAAAATAATTTTGTAGTTCCTGAGCCAATCTTTATAATTGGGTCCAGGTCAGTCTATGTGTGTCCAGGATACGTGCCAATGGGTTGGACGCAGACATTTTTCTGTAGAGAGTCAAAGATTCTAGTTAGATACTGTAATTATTGACTTGACCAATTTATTTAGGAATTTTATTTTTAAACAAATTAGCTCCCACTATTTTCTCGGATCCCTACACTCCCTCTGTAGAGATGCGAAAAATCTCCATGATTAATGATTTCTAGTGGGTGGTGCGGTCTCACCAACTGACTCATCACCTCACCTAACAGTTATTGGTGATGGGTTAGCCAATGAGTGAACAACTCTTGTTCAATGATTCTCTAATCATGGTGCACCCAAACTTGGTCTCTAATTCATGAATCTCACCGTATCCGAAATATTGATCCACTCCTTAGTTAAGTCAGACCCACCATTTGCATAGACTGGGTTCCTAATTGAGTCTCTCACCGTATCCGAAATATTGAGCCCAACTCATCCTCCAGCCCATAGCATCCAATGCCTAATAGACATGGTTGCATCTTCCCGGTGCAACTGAGCCACTGTATCCAGCCGAGAACAATCAACCCCGGGAAGGGCCCGCACATCTACAATGGTGGAAGACCTCAGACTTAATCTTTTCTTAGGGAGAATTGATTCAGGTCTCATTAAACTAGACTTGTCATAGTCATAACAATTATGACTAACCTAGTGGCATGGGTTAGCTCGGATTATTGACCACCTCAGATCAGAACTGTGTCAACATATATGGCCAGGTAAGTGAGACCGGTGGAAGGAATATGCCATTAACTCGTACAAGAATGCATTCAGGTCGAGTAGCTTCCAATTAAAAACCAGTCGGTCGTATGTGCCAAACTTACCTTAGACACCAAATTATTGAGCCAGAACCAATTGGGTTAGCCTACAATCCAGACTCTAACCTCTGAGCCTAATTAGGTCTTGCTTGATCGTGACTCGATCTTGACCCAGACTTAATCCTATTAGGCTGGTCAATTTAAGCATTGTTGATCCCATCTAACCAACTCTTGATTCGGTTTGATCAACCGCTTAGACCTAATTGAGCTACCCAAGCCCGAACCCAGTATTATGAATATGTCTTAGATCTGAAAATTCTCAATTTTAGACCTAATTAATATTCCATAATCTTAATTTTTAATTAAGTAGGGTTCATAAACAAAATATGCACAATAAATCCTAGGGTTTCAGGATCTAGGGTTTTGCAGAAAGTAAGTTTTGGATTTCTGATTAAGGACGAACACGCAGCACCCCTACACATCATAAGAACACCCCATCGAATGGAAGGAGAGGGCCTTTAAACCCTTCTTCATTCTTATGACCGGACGGCCAAGAGGAACGCCTTAATCAGGAACATGCAATACTACAAAATAGTTTTAGATCTATATCATATATCTCATATACAAATTAGATCTAATCATGGCATATTTTGCATACATCTCATGTATCGAATCATGCATATTTTTAGATCTAAATTATCTCATAATAATCTAAAAAATTAGATTTAAATTGATCTAATCAAAATAAATTCTAATCTAGATAATTATGTAGAACTATTCTACAACTAGTCTAGACATGCATCAATCATATCTCATATGATGTTTAAAATTAAATAATTTTTATTTGCTATTTTTTAGATGTTATTATAACCATTATAATATCAAAAAATAGTAAATAAATAGATCTAAAATATGATTTAATCAAATTAAATTAAAAACATGCAAGACTATTCTATAGAACTATTCTATTTTAGAACTAGTCATGCATATTTTCTAATCTTAGATCCAAATCATTTAATTTTAATTTTTTCTAATTTTAGATCTGATCACATCTCATGTGACATCTAAAATCACTTATTTTTTAATTAAAATAAATTTAAAATTAGATCTAAATACTTTTAGAACCTTGGCTCTGATACCAGTTGAAGGGAAAATCCTGATTTCTTAGGATCCAGGTTCGTTCAGATCTGATCAGATCAAGAGATATATTTCAAAATTTTTTCTCTTTAATCTAAATTAGATCTTGGGATATTTTAGATCTGATTCTTATTATTTTAATAATTAAAATAAAATTAGATAAATTAAATCAAATTTAATTTACCTTGAAGTGGGTAATCCTATTACCCGATGATGATCCTATGAGCAGCGGAAGGTTCTGGATCTAGCCATGCAAGTGCCTGGCCTCTACCGGTATCCACTCAGGCTAGGATCTGAAGATCCTCTTCTTCTCTATCACGTCTCCAAAAATTAGATCTGGATCTGATCTGGAGGATCTTCAAAACTCTTTTTGAAGATCAGCAGTTGTCCTTTGCAGCAGTGCAGCCTTCTAGCTTTTAGTCATCCTTTCTCTCATCTGGATTGCACCAACCAAGGTCCAAAACACTTTTGGACATGGAGAGGAGAGGGAGAAGGTGGGTTTGGCATGGAGGAAGAGGGGAGAGGCAGCCTTGGGGCATGGGATTTCAATTGCCAATCATGATTTGAGTTGGGCGTAGGGTCTTATTTATAGACTATCTGTGATCCAACTCCTCTTCTTTCCAACCAATCACAACTCTTTGTGAAATCAGATCTAAATCTGATTGGTGGGAATAGAGTCCCCTGGATTCCTCCTTAGAGGGCACCTAAGACCAGTCAAAGTTGGTTCTTAGGAGAACTCTAATCGAAATCCAAAAAGGAGATGGAGTTCCTATTCAACAGGGACTCCTGGGTGCCTCCAACTTGGGCACATGCCAAGGGTGGCGTGCGCCCTCCCTTGGCGTGTGCCCTCCTCCTTGTCAGATTCTGGTAGGGGGACAGGCCCCACCAGCTCTCCAATAGGTGCATGATATGTGGACAGAAGTCAGAGTGTCAATGGTCAATGTTTGACCAGTCAAAGGTCAACTTTTGACCAAAGTCAAAGGATGAGAAATGGTAGGTGACCAAAAATGGCAGATAATATCTTATAGAATAAGACAACCTTTTTTGACTTGGACAAACTCCAATCAGACCAAATGAAGGCCTCTGATCGAGCACAAACTCCTTTGGCTCAGTCAGGACAACTATTTATGATAGTAAAAGAAGAATGTTAGGTTCAATCGAGTGCTAGCACGATTTCCTTGAATCTAATTGAATCTCATTCAGATCAATTGAACTTGATTAGTTCAATTGATGATCACCAGATTCAAATTCTTATTTGTGTGACCTAGTTAGGTTTAGTTCTATATGGTAATGGGATATGTCATGATCTCTATCATCGACATCATCGAAACTCCTTTCGATGGATCAGAACTCTTCTGATTCGAACAGCTAGAATGATCGATCATCTAAATCATTCTAATTGCTCCCAAAATTCACCAGTGACACCTAGCAGTATATGGTGGCAACCCATCAGAGCTGAATGTGAACCTCTTGGTGTAGCTACCTGTGTGATTAAGTTCTTCTATCTTGAGCCCCGATCAGATTAGGGTTAAGGTGAACTCGTCAAACCCTAGTCTCTGTCATATGATGTAACCATTCGATTCAAGTCTAATGTGAAAACCTAAATAGAAACTCTTTCTATTATTTCACTCTACCATGGCCATGGACTTCTGGACTTGATTCTTATGATCATCATAGGGCTGCTCCTCTACCATCGAGGTAGATAGATTCCATCTTGATGCTATCCAGTTCCTATAATGAACATGCTATAGCCAACATACACCTCAGGGTTCTGAATGGCTAGGAGATCGAGTAATGGTGTAGTCAAACTATAATACCCTCAAGGTGAACTACCGATGCATCTCAGGTCAAAGAACCAGACACACTACTGCAGCATCAAGTCAGTCATTGACGAGAAGGTAGACTTCCTAATGACTACTCGAGATGGTCACCCTCAGTGCCCTCGTTCTCTAATGAGTACCTATACTCTCGCTTCGATGTCTTCACACCATAGACTCAATACTCATCTACTAAAGAGAAGTGATTGTACATTAACCTTTCGGATCAATCACCATCCTCGTGATGATCCTATGGTCGAAAGCATTTTATGAGTTAATAATGATTATTCATGTCCTAAATTTTCAACTCTTAAAAATATGAATTATCATTACCATTAACTCAAAGGATGTATCATAGATACTTAATACACATATGTGATAGAAAATAACCCATTTTATTGATATTAGTCAAAACTATAATTTTGCCCCTAGAAGTGTATTACAAGTGTCAGCCAATTCTTGCTTCTAGGGCACATATATCTAACACTTCTTTCTTACAAGTGTTTTCTCTTGTCCAATTTTCTTTCTTCCCTTTTCTTATCCAGACAAGGTCCTATTTAGGACAAGAAGTCATCTTTAAGATAAGGGATTAGGAAGAAAAATTAAGGCAAAGAGAAAAGAAAGAGAGGAAAGGAAAGGCTAGGAGGAAAGAAGCAAAGGCTAAGGGAAGGTTCTGCCCATAAGATTAAATTATCCAATAAGAATTTAGTCAAGAAATCAGATTTTAAAAGGATGTTAGTGGCTTGATCAAGTCCCCCTGTGGGTCAACGTTGAAGGGTGAACACATGGGCACCTGGTGGAACCCATGCCAGTCCGTTGCCATAATTTTGACTTGAATCAAGATTTAGTGATCAAGGTATGTTCCTATATCCTACATTTATATTATAAATGCATGTTATATGGCTCAAATTCTAATAAAATGGTCCTTGAGTTAGGGTTTGTTTTATGATTTCTTATAAACTACTTTGAAATTCATGCTTCTGCCCTGATGACCAAACCCTACACTTTTGTGGGACATGTGGAAAGGGCCACAACCTACTTGCCCTGGTACATATAGATGTATGCGGCCCATTTGATGAGCCAGCTAGAGGTAATTTTTTCTACTTCATCATCTTTACCGATGATCTATCTTGGTATGGATATATGTACTTGATGCAACACAAGTCTGAAGCCTTTGAAAAGTTAAAAAAATTTAGACACAATGTAGAAAAATAAATCAGAAAGCCTATTAGGATTCTTTGATCAGATCGAGGAGGTGAATACCTTAGTCGAGAATTTTTGGACTATCTCAAGGATAATGGCATAGTCTCATAATGGATTCCACCTGGAATGCCTCAACTCAATGGAATTTCAAAATGAAAAAATCAAATTTTATTAGATATGGTCCGATCCATGATGAGCTTCATGAGCTTTCCTAATTTTCTTTAGGGACATAATCTAATGACAACAATATACCTATTAAATAGGGTTCCATCTAAAACTATTTCTACCACACCGTATAAGATATGGCATGGTAAAAAGCCAAGTCTGAGTCATCTTAGAATTTTGGATTGTCCGATGCATGTCAAGAGATAGCAGTCGAACAAGTTAGAGTTTAGGTCCCTAAGAGCTCGGTTTGTAGGATATTTTAAAGAGTCATTAGGATATTATTTCTATCTTTCAGAAGACCATAATGTGATTGTGAGTTGACATGCCATTTTTCTTAAATAATAGTTTATTCAAAATGGTGGCATTAAGAGATAGATCAGGATTGAGGAGAAAGTCTTCGAACAGCAATGAGTCAAGGAACTTGTGGAACCCAATCGACCTGAGCCGATCCTAACACAATCTCCTCTGCCTTGTAAATCAAGTAGGATTTTTCATCCTCCTGAGTAGTACTTAGGTATGATTTTAGATGATGTAAAGAAAATGTTCCTCATGAAAAATAGGATTCATGGTGATGATCCCAAAACCTATAACGAGATGATATTAGATATCGATTTTGAGAAATGGCTAGAGATAATGAAGTCAAAAATTGACTCAATGTGCTGGAACCAAGTTTGGACCTTGGTAGATCCACCTAAAAGTATAGTACCTATTAAGTGTAAATAGATCTTCAAGAGAAAGATAGGTGTAGATGAAAATATGGAGACAATCAAGGCTAGGCTAGTAGCAAAAGGGTATAGTTAGTGCGAAGGCATTCACTATCAAAATACCTTCTCGCTAGTAGCCATGCTTAAAGTCATCCACACATTACTTGCTGTAGCAACCTATTTCAATTATGAAATATAGCAGATGGATGTAAAAATGGCATTCTTAAATAGATATCTTGAGAAAGATATCTACATGGAACAGTCCCTTGGTTTCACATCCGGTGATAGTGATCATAAGGTTTGCAAGCTGTAAAGATCTATATATGGACTAAAGCAAGCATCTTGGAGCTGGAATACTCATTTTAGTGATGTGATCAAATTATTTGATTTCATCAAGAATGAGGAGGAGTCATGTATCTTCAAAAAGATTAGTGGGAGTGCTATTATCTTTCTCGTACTGTACGTGGATGACATCCTTCTAATTGGAAATGATATTCTGATGTTGACTTTGATGAAAGTATAGTTATCTAAGAAGTTTTCTATGAAAGACTTTGGAGGAGCATCCTTTATTTTGGGAATTAAGATCTATAGGGATAAACCAAAGAGGTTCATAGAGGTGCTGAAGAGGTTCAGCATGAAAACCTCCAAGAGGAGATTAGTGCCCTTCAAACATGACATTCAACTCTCTAAAAAATGTATCCCAACACACCTGAAAAGATTGAATGCATAAGCAAGATTCCTTATGCTTCGATAATAGGGAGCCTCATGTATGCCATGCTATGTACAGGACCTGATATCATCCATACTATGAGTGTCACAAGCAGGTATTGGTTAAATCCAAGCCAAGAGCACTAGACTTCTATGAAGTGTATCCTTAAATACTTGAGAAGAACTAAGGATGAAGTATATCCTTAAGTACTTGAGAAGAACTAAGGAAATATTTTTGATCTTTGGTAATGGAGAACTCCAGGTCTAGGGGTATATAGACTCAAACTTTATGTCTGAAATAGATGATTGAAAGTCAACATCTGGTAGTCTGTTCTTGTGTAATGATGGTATTGTAACCTGAAAGAGTTTCAAGGAAACCATGATAGCCAACTCCACCATGGAAGCAAAATTTATCACTACCTCGAAAGCTGTGATGGAGGTATTCTGGTTCAAGAAGTTTGCAATAGAGCTTGGAGTGATGCCATCAGATATTGTCTCTCTCTACTGTGATAATAATAATGTCATAGCCCTAGCTAAGGAGCTGAGGTCTCACTAGAAATCCAATCACATCGATCGGTGGTATCATCTCATTTGCAATTATCTTGAGAAGAAATACGTTAAGGTCAAGAGAGTCAACACCACCGAAAATGTGGTTAACCCTCTCATGCAACTATTGAGCTTGTAGAAGATTGAAGCCCACCTTAAGAAGATGGGACTTACTATTTTAGCCAATTGGCTTTAAGTCAAGTAGGAGTTTGTTAAATTTGTACCCTAGAAGCCAGATTGGCCAATACTTATAATATACTTTTAAAAAATATTTTTATAATTATGACTAAAATTAATAATGAATTATTTTCTATCATATTGTGTATAAAGTATCTGTGACACATCCTTTGAGTTAATGGGTATGTTAATGCATATTTTTAAGAGTTGAAAATTTAAGACATGTACTTTTATAATTAACTCATAAACTACTTTCGATCGTAGAATTATTACGAGCATAGTGATCGATCCAAAAGATTGATGTACGATCATTTTTTTAGGATAGATGGGTCTTGAGTCTATGGTGTGAAGATACCAGAGTGAGAGTATAGGTACTCATCGAGAATGAGGGCACTGAGCATGACCATCTTGATCAGTTATAAAAGACTCCACCTTCTCATCGATTAGTAGCTTAATGCTGCAGTTGTGTGTCTGGTTCTTTGACCTGAGATGCATCGATAGTTCATCTTGAGTGTGTTATAGTTTAACTACACTATAACTCGATGTCCTAGCTATTTAAAATCCTAAGGTGTATGTTGGCTATAGCATGTTCATTATAGGAATTGGATCCCACCAGTAAGGAATCTATCAACCTCGATAGAAGAGTAGTCCTATGATGATCATGAGATTGAGTTCCTAAGTCCATGGCCATAGCATAGTGCAATAATATAAAAGAGTTTTCTATTAGAATTTCACATCGAACTCGAATCAAATGATAAATTCATATGATGGATGTTGGGTTTGACAAGTTCATCTTTACCCAAATCCTATCGAGGCTCATGATAGAGGAACCCAATCACATGGATAGCTACATCGAGAGGTTCATATTTGATTCTGATAGATTATCACCACATACTGCTAGATATCATTGGTGAATTTTGGGATCAACTAGAATAGTCATGATGAACGACGATTCTAATTGGATAAATCAGAAGAGTTTTGGTCCATCGAAATATTTTTCAATGATGTTGATGATGGAGATCATGACATGTCTCATTATTATATAGAACTGAACCTAACTGGATCACACAAATAAGAGTTTAGGTCTTGATGTCATCAATTGTGCTAACCAAATTTGATTGATTTGGATTAGATCCAATTAGGTTCAAGAAAATCATGCTAGCACATGATTGAGCCTAACATTCTCTTTATCATCTTTCTTGTTCATTTCGATTGAGCCAAATTAGATTTGTCTCATCCAAAAGCCCTGTATGAATTTGTCTTAGTCTAATTGAAGCTTGTCTTGATCTTATCCTGATCAAAACATGGCTTGTCCTAATGAGATCAGGGCTTGTCCTAAAATCATGAGATGAAATATGGACAAGGCCATTTTGATCCAATTTTTATAGAAATTGAGGGAGAAGACATGCACCCACTAGAATTCATCTGAGGGTGCATGTCCCTATGGATTTTGCATGAAGAAAAGTGGATGCACGCCCCCTTATGGCGTGGGCCAATAGTGGATAAGGGATGAGGTGTTTTAATGAGATCAAAACACCTCCAGATAATTGCTTGCACCAACTTATCTCTACCCTCCTTTCTCCACAGCATGTTTTCTGAATTTTGTGCAACAAAATCAAAAGAAAATATGGTGTGGGGCATGGAGATCTAAAAGGAGTCCTTCTGCTTTAAGCAAACTAGTTGCTTAAAGCCCTAGGACTCCAAGGTAGCAAACAAGTCTATAAATAAGGCCCTATGCCTAGTTGTTTTGTATCGCAATTCATCTATGGAGAACCTCTACCTCTCCCTCTATATTCCATGCCCTCTTCTAGATCTCCTCTCCTTCTTCCATGCCTAAAAGTATTGGGCAAAAATCAGAGATCAAGAGTTGGTTCCTAATCCTTCAAAGGCTACGCAACTAGTTGTTCATCAAGTGGCGAATGCAGTGCTGCTGAAGATTAGATCTTTGGCACCAGGAGTTAAGATCTGATCTAATCTTTAAAGATCCGATTCATAAGGAGACAGTTTCTAGATCTATCCCAAGTGGACTTCGATAGAGACCGAGCATATGTGTGGCTAGATTCAAATCTCGAAGTGCAATTAGATCATCAACATGATAAATTATTTACCCATAATCAGGTCACAATAGTTGTTGCAAATTTAATTTAATTTTAGTTTTTGATTTCAGATCATACCAATTAGATTTGAGAACTCTTAGAGCTGATTGAATTTAGGAAGAAATTTTTTGAAATTTCACTATAGATCTGATCTAATCAGATCGATCCTACAGTAGAAAAATTAGATTTTTCTTCAAGGTTGGCCAACCAAAGTTGGGCCTGATCATTAGTTGGTTAGATGCATTGAGTATGGTTATGTTAATGGTTAAACCTTACTAGACCTTTTAGTGGTGGCCAAAGCCTATTGAAAATAAATTTGGAGCAAAATTAAACACTAAAAATTATTTTGAGAAATAATTAGTTAAGAACCTAGCCATAGATGCACATTAGTTGGCCAGCCAAAGTCGAGCTTATATACAATCTGTGTGGATTCTAGTTCCTGCCAAGAAATTAATGTAATTTCTCAAATTGAAGGTAGAGATTATTAATTCATACAAAATAATGAAAGAATCTTTAGACTAAAGTCCATATCTTTAGGATTAAATGATTCATATACTAATTAAGCTTGTGTTTTTTCTTTCAGATATGGCCACTTTATTATCGCTCTGATCACTATTGGATAGTCATAAATTAATGGAATCTAATTTTGAAAGTTGGTATTGAAAGCTAAAGATTATTCTAGAGTATGAATGGATCTTGTACATTCTAACACATCCAACACCTAAGGAGCCTGCTTCAAACACTCATGGTATAGTTTGTAATGCTCACCAGAAGTGGCAAAATGATTGGATCGTGGTGTGCTGCATAATGTGAGTGTTGATGAACGATGAGTTTAATCGCAAGTTGAGAATGCTTAGCTAGAGGATGTACTTCAAGTGTTGAACGAATTCTTTAGCACACTCGACAATGTTGAGAGGCAAAAGACCAGTTATGCTATCTTCAATACCAGAATGAGAGATGGGGCGTCAGTCACCAATCTTGTATTGTACATGATCAAAATGATTAAGCACCTGAGCAAACTCAATTTTTTCTTGTAGGAGAAGCTTGGAAAAAATGTGATTCTGAACTCACTGCTTAAGTCCTACCTCCCTTTTCTCAGTCATTTTAGAATGAAGAAGCCTATAGTAGACTACCATGGTTTGCTGATGTTACTACAGACTTTTGAGAAGGATCACCAACTCTAAAAGAAGTCAATGAATATAGTGGAAGGATCTTCTTCAAGCTACCAATCCTTTAGAAAAGGAAAGAAGAAGAATCTTGCCCAGAGGTAGCAACCCAAGAGGGGGGGGGGTGTGAATTGGGTTCTTATAAAAGCTTTGGCCAAATTTAACTCTAAGCAATTAGGTGATTGATTTTAATCTAAGTGGTGAGGATGAGATGTATATAATATGAGTAGCGGAATTATGATAACAAAATCAAACTATAAAAGTAAAGTAAGAATTATAAGCATGCAAAGTATATAGAGAGATAGAAGAAAGAAAGCACAACATAAACACACAAAGATTTACAGTGGTTCGGAGCAACCTGCTCCTATGTCCACTCTCCAAGCTTTCCTTAAAAATTCTACTATAATCTATCCTTGATTATAGTGTGTTTGTTTTTCCAAGTTCGCAAACAAACCTAGTTGGTTTTCACAGGAGCACCAACCAAAACCTAAAATCGTTAGTTTTTTGGATTCACTAATAATTCAGTTGGTTTTCTGGGATCACCAACCAAAACCTATAAAGTCCAATTCTAGGCTTGGACGGGCCTAAACCCCAAGTTTCTTTTTTCTAAAGAAACTTGTAAAGAAATCAAAAAATATAAGTAAAGTTTTAGCATAATATAAAAAATAGAGTATAAGCTCTTTTAAATTCTAAAGAACAAGCCGATAATGTGCTCGATTGAAGCTTGGCTTTTCTTCAAATTGTGCTTGAGAGGATGTGGAAGATGTTGGAAAAGATTGCTTTGAAGGCTCGCTGAAATCTATGCATAACACTCCTCTCTTTTTTCTTTTTTTTGGATATTCAATGTTCCTCACAAAATCTGAAAGATTCTATCTCTAAATTCCTAAATCTCTTTCTTCTATTTTTTTCAATTGATTCTCCACCTTTAAATAACTTTAGAGAAGGTTGGAGTGAGAGTTCTTAGCTATTGTAAGCTCTAAAATAGCCGTTGGAGTTGAAAAATAGTCATTGAAAAACTATCCATTGAAAAATAATCCTCTTGATTTTTCATGAGATCTCTCATCAGATTTCAAGACCTCTCGATTTTTCATGAGACGTCTCATCAGAACCGTGAGACCTCTCAAGAAATCTGTGAGACCTCTCACTCTCAGAGCATAGAAATGAAGTTTCTATCTCCTAAAAATGAGACGTCTCAAGTTCAACTTGAGAC
Source organism: Cocos nucifera (assembly GCA_006176705.1). Lineage (NCBI taxonomy): Eukaryota > Viridiplantae > Streptophyta > Magnoliopsida > Arecales > Arecaceae > Cocos > Cocos nucifera. Next base: position 118,058 of record QRFJ01000396.1, on the reverse strand, counting down.
CTCTCGAGACTGCACCAGAATACTGTTTCATTGTGTCAGACCACTCGAGAGCTCTCGAAAAAAATTCAAGACATCTTGAAAAATCCTGACTTCATTTTTCTTCAATGTTTAACCTTCCAAACTTGAGTTTCCTGGCCCCAAACTCTTTTAAACATAATTGCTTCCTTCAATTTTAATTTTTCTTCTTTCAATCATACTTTCTTCATACCAAGCCATCCAAATATGTGTGAATTTGCTCTTTTAAGTATTTTGGCATGGCATCTTGAGAGAATTTATTCTTGAGATAAATTCTTCATTTTGGATACTTGAAAAATCCTACACACATTCTTGAAATACATGATTAGATATATAACATACTTAATATTTTGGAATCATCAAAATCAATCTCAGGATCAACAATCTCTCCCTTTTTAATGATGGCAAAATCTTGAGTATATGCACAATAAAAGCAAATAATTTATTTCTATATATTTTGCTAAAATGTATCATGAAGTATAGATTGAACACATGAATTAGTACATCATGAATGTTCTTAATTATTTTTTTGGTTCATTGCACATATTTCATATACTCATAAAAAAATATATTTCAATTCATATCAGTGAGTATTAAGTTTTCATTTCAACCATCAATACAATTCATTGTGTTTCTTCAAGTGTATACTCAATATTTCTCTCCCCCTTTTTGACAGCATCAAAAGGCTCATGGGAAAGAAATAAGAAATAATCATCAAAATCAATAATATGATTGTATCAAAGTAAGAATTGCATTAACTTTAGAAAATTAATTTATATGAGTCATCAAAATCAACATCAAAGCATTAAATTAAAAGATGTATTAAATTCATGAAATCAATTTAAATAAATCATCTTCCTTTTGAAAATTTATCATTTGACTCAAAATAAGTTTCAAATATTTATTTTAATTTCAAAAATTAGCTTAAATTTAAATATTATATGCTTTCCCCCTTTTTAAATGAATATGATCTTTATTCAGATTTTCAAATATGCACTTTTAAGTTTTAAGAGGAATAGAGCTTTTCAAAATATTTAAATATGAAATCAAGCATAATATATACTTTAATATTCTAACTTTTCTTTTTTTATGAAATTTTGGTCAATTAGATTTGGAAAAGGTATGTATCGGGAATGTATCGAACAAAGTAAAATAAACAGTATCAAAGCATAAGAAAGTCATATTTTCAAATTTATTGCTTTGAGTAATATATTATTTTAAAATAAATAATTCATAAAAATTTTGCAAAGCACATGAGAAATTTAGGATCAAATTTGAATTTTCAAATGGATTTCAAAATTTATTCCTTGGAGTAAGAATATGTTTTCAAATTAGTCAAAATTTTTTTAATCAAATCAAGTTAGAAAATATCTCTCCCTCTGTTTTTCATACATATAGCAAGATTACTTTACTTTTCAACTATCTCCCCCTATATATTTCAAATCAAGCAAATTTAATACGAATTTAACCACTAAATTTAGATTTTTCAAATTTGAAAGATATTTTCATTTTCAAAGGTCTTTTCAATTAAATGAATATTTTTCTTTAATATTTTCTCCCCCTTACTTTAACAAACAAAGTCATTTTTTTAAAAGATTTTCTTGATACCAATTAAACTAAGTTTTAGATCAAATCACGATTTTCTTGATTCAATACCATTTAAAGATTAATTTACAAATTTAGCTTGATACCAATAAATTTAGTTTTGAATTAAATTAAGATGAATTGATTCAAATTAAATAATTTAAGAATTTAGAATGATAAATCAATTTGAATTGATATCAGCAAATTAGTTAAGGTAAATCATAAAAAAATTTTCAGTCATTCTTCAAAAAGATTATTTCTTTCTTTTCATAAGAAATATCAAGCAATTAGATTCAGGAAAGGTATGTATTTTTGAATTTATTTCAAATGATATCATATCAAACATATAACTGTGTAAAATCATATTTAAAATAAAGACATTCTTCTCTTTTTGCCAAAAGATAAATCAATCTGATACATGGCAATAGGAAGTTGTTTGATATCAAATAATTAAAACTGAAGTTCTCTATGAATATTTAGCAATTTAAAACATTCATATCCAATAAGAATCTTTTAATTTAAATTCATTAATTACAAAATTGATATGGGAAGACTTAAAATATTATGCTAAATTTTAAAATAAGCCATTTCATCCATAGCATGATATATAGAGGAGTGCATATTAATCTTTAAAATCAAAGCATTTAAATTATTGCAAGCATCAAAATCAATCATACTTATCAAAATATGAAAGGAGTTATCATATGCATACATATTAACAAATCATTAAAGTTAATACATCAAACTTTTAATTCATAGAGTATGATCATTTTAAGCAATGATAAATCATCAAAATCAATCAAACATACTTAATAATTATGCTAATTAATAATCAAAATATATTTAGAAAATAAAGATGGCATGGTTTGAGAATAGTTTAGATTTTACCAAATAGCACCATCTATCTATTTTTATTTTCAAGGCATCCATAAAAATTTTCTTTTTTTAGCTTCATTGGATCCTTGGTATACCTACAAAATTACTTCATAAGTTTTGGTAACTAAGCCATCTTGGATCCATAGGAGTTAGTATTTAAGGTTTCTTTTGGAACCCAAATTTATCTTATCAAGGTTTGACCGATTTTTTTAAAGTTGCATTCTGAAATCTTGTGGTCAATTTAATTACATTTAAAGCACTTAAAAGAATGATATTTGATGGAAGCTCTTGTAAAAATATCTTTTATAGTTTGCTTTTTTCTGGAAGTATTAAAATTGATTTCTATTAAAATTGATTTCTATTTTACCATGGATTGAAGATGTTCAAAGCTAATTGTAAACTTTTTAGCTATAGATTTCAAAATCTCAACTTCTTTTCTTAATTTCTTGTTTTCTTCCAAGAGCTTTTTCTTTTCAATTGAAAGATTTTCATTTTCTTTTGGAAAGATTTCAGAAATCATTTTCCTTTTCAAGCTCAAGAATTTCTTTATCTAAAGAATTTTCAGATTTAATTAGATTTTCTTTTTCTTTAGCTAAAGAATTCTTTTCTTTCATTAAATTAAAATTATTCTTCTTAAGCTCTCTACTTTTCTGCCTTAACATTTTAAATTCATTCATAAGTTTATTAAAGACTTCTTAAAGCTCATCAAATGTAAATTCAAAAGAATTATCAACGTTTACCTCATCATTTGAACCATCAAGCAAGGATTTATGATGCTTTCTTCCTTTTTCTCATTCTTTTCTTCTTTGCTTTGCTCCCCCTTGATTGATGCATTCTTCTTCTTTTGTTTCTTCTTCTTTTTTTTCTTTTTATCTTCACAAGACATAAGGCATAGGTTGGGGTGAGCTTCTTTTTCTTCTTGGAAGCTTGATTCTTCTATTTAATTTGCTCCCTCATAAATTCTTTTCAATTTCTTCCATATATGTTTTGCTGAAATACATGAAGAAATTACATTAAATACATTTAACTCTAAGAAGCAATAAAGTATATTCATGATCTTAGCATTAAGTTGGGCCATTTCTTTATCATGCTCTTTCAATGCTTTGGGGATGTGTGAGCCATCGATTATAATCTTCCATAGATTATAATCATATGCTTGTATGAAGATGCGCATGCGTGCTTTCCAATAACTATAATGTCAGCCATTAAAAAGTGTAGGTCTATCTATAGAATATCCTTCAATAAACAAAGACTCCATTTGGATTACCATAATCTTTAGCTCTAGATGGTTAGGTCCATAATCAATAATAGAGCACCTGCTCTGATATCAATTATTGCCTAGAGGTAGCAACCTAAGAGGGAGGGGTAAATTGAGTTCTTATAAAAGCTTTGGCCAAATTTAACTCTAAGTAATTATGTGGTTTGATTTTAATCTAAGTGGTGAGGATGAGATGTATATAATATGAGCAACGAAACTAAGATAACAAAATCAAACTATGAAAGTAAAGTAAGAATTATAAGCATGCAAAGTATATAGATAGATAGAAGAAAAAAAGCACAACATAAATATATAAAGATTTAAAATAGTTCGGAGCAATCCGCTCCTATATCTACTTTCTAAGCTTTTCTTAGAAATTCCACTATAATCTACCCTTGATTACAGTGTGTTTGTTTTCTCAGGCTCACAAACAAACCTAGTTGGTTTTTACAGGAGCACCAACCGAAACCTAACATCGTTAGTTTTTCGAGTTCACTAACAACCCAGTTGATTTTTTAGGATCACCAACCAAAATCTATAATGTCCAATTTCGGACTTAGATGGGCCTAAACCCCAAGTTTCTTTCTTTCAAAGAAATTTATAAAAAAATCAAAAAATATAAGTAAAGTTTCAGCACAGTATAAAAAATAGAGTATAAGCTCTTTTAAATTCTAAAGAATAAGTCAAAAATGTGCTTGATTGAAGCTTGGCTTCTCTTCAAATTATTCTTGAAAGAATGTGGAAGAAGTTGAAGAAGAATACTTTGAAGTCTCACTAAAATCTATGCATAACACTCTCTTTTTTTTTTTCTTTGGATATTCAATGTTCCTCACAAAATTTGAAAGATTCTCTCTGTAAATCTCTTAATCTCTTTCTTCTAATTTTTTTAATTGATTCTCCACCTTTAAATATCTTTAGAGAAGGTTGGAGTGAGAGTTCTTAGCCATTGAAAGCTCTGAAATTGCCATTGGGGTCAAAAAATAATCGTTGGAAAACTATCCGTTGAAGGCTGTCCATGCAGATTGAGACCTCTTAATTTTTCACAAGACCTCTCATCAAATTTTGAGATCTCCCAATTTTTTATATCTCGTCAGAATCATGAGACCTTTCGAAAAATCTGTGAGACCTCTCGCTTTCAAAGCACAGAAATAAAGTTTCTATCTTTTGAGAATGAGACATCTCGAGTTCAACTCGAGACCTCTCGAGACTATGCCAGAATATTATTTCATTATGCCAGACCACTCGAGAGCTCTCGAAAAAAATTTAAGATGTCTCAAAAAATCCTAATTTTATTTTTCTTCAATGTTTAACCTTCCAAACTTGAGTTTCTTGGCTCCAAACTCTTTTAAACGTAATTGCTTCCTTCAATTTTAATTTTTCTTCTTTCAATCATACTTTCTTCATACCAAGCCATCCAAATATGTGTGAATTTGCTTTTTTAAGCATTTTGGTATTGCATCTTGAGAGGATTTATTCTTGAGATAAATTCTTTATTTTGGATACTTAAAAAATCCTACACACATTCTTGAAATACAAGATTAGATACATAATATACTCAATATTTTGGAATAATCAAAATCAATCTCAGGGTCAACAAAGAAGAATAAAAGGAAAAATAAAAAGGTGCAACAGTGTGCTGGAACTTCTTTGTCCAGTCAGACCAAGAAGCCCAAGTCAGATTAAAGTCAGGCAAAATGCTTCTTTTATAAGAAGCTAGGGCACTGGAATAGGAATTATTCTCTATACATTGCCTTATTGGAGTCAAACAGGCTAAAGAAGAAGAAGCAAGTTATTTCTTCGCAAGGTAATTATACAATAAAACCATGTAATTCTTTTATTTGTGATACTACTACCTAGGTATTAGATAACGAAAGTTCCTTTAATATTTTTAATTTATTGTAGGTTCTGCAGGTTAGTAGAAGATTTTGAAGAAAATGAGAGATTTTTTAATATTGGAGATGAAAGACTAGTTTCGATTCTAGCATTAGAAATTATCAAGCTTATATTCAAGTCTAATATCTTTGTTCTTAGTGATTATCATTTTTGTCTTTCTATTTTAATAAATATTATTTCTATATACCTTTTGGCCATGAATGATTATAAAATTTTTAATAAAAAAAATTCATGCAATATCATTATGAATGGTATTACAATTATGAATGGACAAATGAATAATGGTATTTATATTTTATCACAATCTGTTAGTATAGTATACACATTTAGCAAAAGTCTTGGAGTAGATGTTGTCTCTAATATATATTTTTGACACTATAGGCTAGATCATATTATCAAAAATAGTATAAACAAACTGGCTTAAGAGAAAATCCTTGAAGTCAGTAATTGTGAATCACTATCGATCTATGAGTCATGTCTGTTTGGCAAAATGATTAAGTCACCTTTCACTAAAAAAAATGAGCGAGTGAGATTCTAGGTCTAGTACACACTGATGTATATGGACTTATGAGAATAAGTGCCAGAGGTAGATATCAGTACTTCATTACATTCACAGATGACCTATCAAGGTATAGGTACATCATTCTTATAAAACATGAGTTTGAGTTGCTTAAAATATTCAAACGATTGCATAATGAAAAAAAGAAACAAACTGAACAAAGTATTAAAACTCTTTGATCTGATCGAGAGGGTGAGTATTTCTCTAGTGAGCTTTTGACATACTTAGAAGACAATAAGATTCTCTCCCAATGAACCCCTCTTAGGACACCACAATATAATAGGATGTCAGAAAGGAGAAATTGAACAATGTTGGACATGGTATGTTCCATGATGGGTTTTGCTAGTCTACCAATCTTCTTCTAGAGATATGCACTCGATTCAGCTTGTTATATACTTAATAAGGTTCCTAATAAGTCTATAACTAAAATACCATATGAGATATGGACAAGGTATAAGCTAGTACTCTCACATCTTAGGATTTGAGGGTGTTTAGCTTATGTCAAACATTTAATAATAGACAAGCTTGATCCTAGGTCTGATAAATATCTTTTTATAAGATACCCAAAAAAAATTAAAGGATATTATTTCTACCTTGCTAATGAATAAAAGGTGTTCATTAGTCTTAAGGCAATCTTTTTGGAAAGAGAGTTTCTTAGTGAAGGAACTAATACCTCTAAGGTTGAGCTTGAGAAGAATTGACACATGTAACTAAACTTGAACCATATTTGATTAGATCAAATCCGAAGACTAATGTACTAGCTCCATTAAGGCAATCTGTTAGAGTACCATATCAATCAGATAGATGCTACATTTTCTTGGTCTAGAATAAAAATCCTATCAAGCTTGTTGAGAATAGTGAGGATCCAATCACTTATATGGATGCAATGCAGGGGTCTAACTCTGATTATTAGCTTGAAGCCATGAAATATGAAATGAAGTCAATGAAGGTCAATAATGTATGGACGTTGGTTAATCCACCTAAAGGGATAAAATCTATAGATTGAAGTGGGTCTTCAAAAGAAAAAAGGCACAGACGGAAAGGTAGAGACCTATAATGCCTATCTGGTTGCTAAGAGATATCATTAACGTTAAGGTATTGACCATGACAAGATATTTTCTTCTATAATAATGCTCAGATCCATTCAGATCATGCTTGTAATAGCCGCACATCTGGACTATGAAATCTACCAAATGGATGTGAAAACAGCTTTCTTGAATAGAGAGCTGAAAGAAGAGGTGTATATGATAGAACCCGAGGATTTTACATCCATAGATAAGTCTAAGGTGTGTAAGCTTCAGAGATTAATTTATAGATTGAAGCAAGCATCTCAAAGTTGGAATATGCATTTTGATAAGACGATCAGAACGTGCAGCTTCATTAAGAATGGAGAGAAACATTGCATATACAAATGGATGAATGATTCAGTGATTGTATTTCTTATTTTATATGTGGATGAAATTCTCTTAATGAGGAATGAAATTCCTACATTATAAAGAATAAAAGTATGGCTATCATCATAGTTCTTCATTCAGGATCTAAAAGAAGCATCCTACATCTTAGGGATGAAAATCTATAGAGATAGATCTAATAGACTGCTTGGGTTGTCCTAATCAACGTACATAGATACTGTGCTAAAATGGTTCAGTATAGAGAATTCAAAAAAAGGCTATCTTTCGATAGTCCATAGAATTTTTTTTTCAAAAAAGGATTGTCTGACAACCCCTTAAGAGAGAGAGCATATGAGTAGAATTTCATATGCTTCGGTAGAGGGTTCTATAATGTATATCATGACATGTATGATACCGAATGTAGCATACTTACTAAGAGTACTGAGTAGATACTAGTTATTACCCAAAGCTTGATAGCAACCCAAGAGGGAGATGAATTGGATTCTTTAAAAATTTTAATCAAATTTATAATCTATATAAGAATGTGCTTTAATTTCAACTTATCAAAGTGATTGTGAAGTGAGTAATGTATGTAGTAATCTGTAGCAGTGGAACTAATATATATATATATATATATATATATATATATATATATATTGCTAAATAAGAATTAAAAACTAAGTTAAGCTAGAATTAAAAGCTAGTAATGCAAGTAAAATAAACAAAATAAGGTACAATATAAATAAAATAAATTTATAGTGATTTGGTGCAACCCCACACCTATGTTCACTCCCCAATCTCTTCTCGAAAATTTTACGATAATCCCTTAGATTATAGTGCATTTATTTTTCTGATCTTACAAAGAAATTCAATTGATTTTTTGGGATCACCAACCATAATGTTACACTGATAGTTTTTTAGGCTCACTATCAATGCAGTTGATTCTTTAGGCTCACCAACCAAAACTAATACAGTCCAATTCTAAGATTGGATAGGCCAAATCCTCAACTTGTATAGAAAGAAACAAAAATACAAGGTATAAATTTTAGTATAAAATAAAAATAAAAATAAAAATTTTGAGGCTTAAAGAAGTGGCTGAATATGTGCTCTTTTGAAACTTCATTTCTCATTAAATGATGCTGAGAGGTTACTTAAGATATTATAAAAGATAACTTATGAATGCCCTCTAAAAGCAAAGCTTGGTTCCTCCATTTTTTTTCTCTTTTTGATGTGTAATAAAAATTATTAAGAATTATGTTCCAAAACTAATCGTCAGCTTATTGATGATTATGTTATTTTGTAATTGTAAATAATTTATTATTGAATAAAATTATATTCTAGTATTTTCATCATAAAGTCTACATCTTCTAATGAACTTCATATTATGATAAAGTTCTTAGGACTATTTAGTTTTGATAAAGAGAGAATTTATTGACTATTCTTTAAACTATTCATGATCAAATGATACGTTGTTAATTAGAACGACAACATTTATCGAGTATAGGTCATTTTGGTTGTCCTCTTAATCAAGGAGTATGGAGATATTGGTTGACATACAAGTGAGATATAGGGATACATCATCATAGAATGTGATCAATTTTAGAGCATTCTGCTATCGAGAATTGCTCTAATGGGATATGGGTATAAGTGTCCATTAGACCTAAGATTACCATGGTAGCTTGCAAGCAACTCACTATGCTTTAGTACTAGACTACCTGAATTTTAAATTTAGTGATGGAAGATTTTTGGGCATAGTCATGTACTTGTAAAGTCGGTGAATGATCAAGATGGGTTGACCACTCTAAGAGTTTGGAGAAAATGCATCATTGTATTTCAATTTATCAAAACCTAGACCAGTGTGATCTATGAGATGGATTTGATATTTTGAAATATAATATGAATGATCTAATCTAGGTTGATAGTTAAACTCGGAGTTATCCTATAAGCATTAAGGTCAGGAGGATGAATTATATGGAAACTATATCCACATGGGTTCTAAGAGTGTTACTTTATACATTTGATCTATCCGACCATCGAGTAACATTGCTAGATGGTCACTTTGATTAATACAAGAATTTATTTTGGTACTACTAGCTTAGGTTTGAACCTATAGAGTCATGCATATTAGAGATCTCAATTTGATCGGATGGTTGCTTAATGATTTAGAATCATTTTAAGGTCAAACAATCAATACGATTCATGTTTGACCTAGTGTAAGTGTTACAGGAGAATCAATTAGCAATTGGATTGCTAATTAGCTTAATTTGATTAAGCTAAGAGCTAAGATTAAGTCTAAGTAAATAATATTTAATTAGATTTGGTTTGGGCTTAATTGGATCAAATCCAATTAGTTTATTGGATAAGCTAATTGCAAGAAAGAACAAGTTCCTATTTAATTAGGACTTGTATGCACCCAATTTCTAATTTGATTTAAAATTAAACTAGATTTAAATTAAATTAAATTTGATTTAATTAGGCTTTTAGTTAGACTAAGATTATTCTAATTATATTGTATTAGTTTTGATTGAATTGGGTTTAAATAATAAGTTGGCCCAAGTCAAAACTAGAAATCCTATTATGACTAGAACTTCTCCTCCTTGCGCCACCTTGCTCCCTACGCCTTTTCCATGCCATTTTTTTTATTTTTTTCATGAAACATTTCATTTCTAGAGAGAGGAGGCACTCCCCATGCCCCATATCTTTCTTATACTGTATTTGGTTGAGGATCAAGTCAAAATAAGTTAGTTGTTTTGATTTCAAACTCTATTTGTTAGAGTTTGATGAAACCCAAACCTCTTTCCTTGTATGGTGCCAAATTGAATGATTTTTTCTTTGATATTTTTGGTGGAAATAAGATATTTTTGTGCACATTCTCCTAGAATTTCAATGCCATAAGATGAGGAGGAGGCGCCTAAGAGTTGGGCACCCCAATCCTTGCCCTATTTAGACCTACCTTTCTAGGTTTTTAATCTAGACAAGGACTCTATCATAACTCTCTATTTAAAGAAAGATAAGGCATGAGTTTTCTATAGTAATTAAATCTAAGAGAGAGGTTTTGGGGTGTGGGAAGCTTGGGCACAAAAAGAGTTTGGGCATGGTGCTTTGTTAAGACACAAACTATTATGTCCTGATGAGAGAAAAATAAAGGAGAAGAAAGGGTTCTTCTCCAGGGTTTTTTGGTTCTCTTCTTCCTCTATTTTTTGAGATTTTAGAATAGTATTTTTTCTCTTAAATCCTCTACATCTCCTATGATTATTGGAAGGTCCAAGTTTTAAAGAAGAAGATTTTTGATCAGCCAACAAATAAGGATTAGCACAGTACTAGCATTCTATGCTAATTTTCGATCGTTGGACTTCAGATCAATGATCGAGGCTTCATGTGGACATCCCATAGAGACCAGATGTATGTGTAGCTCAAAGTGATGACCTAAGCCTTGGATCAGCAAGTTGAAGATCTCAACTTGCAAAAGACAAAAGAGATTTGATCTCTTTCTTCCACTAGATTAGATCTAGTCGTAGTTTGATGTTGATATGATCAACATCATTACCTTTACTTAATATTTAATTTTAGATTTATTTGCATCCAGAGATTATGTTATTACATCCTAGATCTAGGGTTTAATTATATATTTTAATAAATTAATATGATTAATTTATTACTTTCACTAATCTATTTTGAAAAATTTTCAAAATACTTACATGAAATCCTAGATTTTTTCTTCAATTGGTATCAGAGCCTAGGACTTTTATGACATGTGTTGGGGATAAACCCGCTCCTACCAAAGTTCGGCCTAGTGTTTGTTCCTAAGTAAGGCTTGAATATCAGAACCCAATCATTTTAACTTCGTTCTATGATAGATTATGAAGGTGGCTGAACTCCTGTGCGATAAGCAGTTAACCCTCTCCAGTCAAACTCCTATCGGATGAACTTGAATAGTGAAGGTAATCGTGTTGGGAATATGTTCCAAAACCAATGGTCAAGCTAATCATCAGCCTGTTAATGGTTGGACTATACATTTATAATTGTATATGAATTATAAATTAATAAAAGTTATTTTGGTATTTTTTTCATCATAAATTTTGTTGTCTTTTAATGAACTCCTGTGTTGTGATGAAGTCCTTAGGACTATCTAGATTCAACAAAGGAGGATTTATCATTTAGTCCTTAAATTATTCATGATAAAAAGATACGTTGTTACTTAGGATGATAATGTTTATCAAGAATAGATCGTTGTGTGCCATATAGGTTAGTTGTCCTCGTAACCAAGGAGTGTTGAGACACTGGTATGGCATGCAAGTGAGATGTATAGATACATCTACACTGAAAGTGACCAACTCTGGAGCTTTTGTCCTATCAAGATTAGCTCCAATGGAATATAGATATAAGTGTTCCTCAGACCTGAGATCACCATGGTGACTTTCAAGCAACTCATTATGCTTTGGTGCCAGACTACCTGAATTTTTAATTCAGTAACGAAAGATTTTTGGGCATAGTCAAGTACTTAAGGAGTTGATGCATGTATCAAGATGGGATTGACCACTCCTAGATTCAGGAGTTGTATTAAATAGTATTTTAATTTAGCAAAGCCTTGGCCAAGGTAGTTCTTATGAGAGGTCATGGGATTAATTGCTTTGAGACATGATTTGGATGTATCTTTTAGGATTGACAGTCAAATCCTAAAGTCATCCTATGTACAGAGGTCAAAGGGATGAATTATACGATAACCATATTCACGTAGGTTCTGAATGTTGCGATTACGACTATTCAACCTATCCAAACGTCGGGTACCATTATTAGATGGTCACTTTAATTAGTACAAAAATTGATTTCTATGCTACCAACTTAGGTTCGAACCTACGGAGTCACACATATTAGAGGTTCCTACCTGATCTGATGGCTGATGAAGAGTCCCACTCAACTAGGACTCTATGGTCAAGAGTCTCACTGGACTGGGACTCTTCGATCGGGAGTCCTATTGGGTTAGGACACTGAGTCTCAATGTCTGAGAGTCTATAGTCAAGAGTCTCACTGCTCTGAAACTCTGAGTCCTATATGTTTGGGACTCTGTGATTGAGAGTTGGGACTCTGCAATCATAAGTTTTACTTGTTTCAGACACTGGGATCAAGAGTCCCACTGGTTTAGGACCTTCGATCAAAAGTTTTATTTTGATGGAACTCTATTATTCGGGCGCCCACTAAATTTAGACTCTAGATTTATGAGAGATTTAATTAGTGATTTGATTACTAATTAACTCAATTTGATTGAGTTATGATTTTTGGTTCAAGTCCAATTGAATTGGGTTCAATTGGGTTTGACCCGATTAGGTCACAAGTTGACCAATCACTGAGGAGGTTTGATCCCCGATTTGATCAAGGGGTGACCAATTCCTAAGTTAATTAGAATTTAATTCAGCCTAATTAAGCCTAATAATATTGGGTTTAATCTGATCTAATTGAGCCTAACCAAATCTATTTGGGTTAGTTCAATTGGATGAGGTTTGAATTTAAGACTAGTTTGACTAGTCTTCCCTTCCTACACCCACATTTCCTATGAGAAAAGAGTTCACATATGTTTTCCCATGCATAAAAGAGTCCCACGCCCTCCTTCTCTATGCCTCTTATGGATAAGGTTTGGTTGTTATTGGTTTTAGTTTGAATGAGATTCAAACTTAGATAAGAAACCAACTCTACCTTATCCATGCGCCATCTCTCTTCTATGTGCCCTTTTTCCTACATGAGAAAAGGTTTCTCATGATTTTTTTTCATGCAAGAGAGGGCATGTGCCCAGCCTTCTCACACCCAAAGTAGATTAGGATCAAGTCGTTATGATTCAAAGAGAGTTTGAATGAATAACAACTTAATCCCCCCATGCATAGAAGACTCTATTTTGGCGCAAATAAAAAGAGGGCATTCCTTGGGGCATGAGCGATTAATCAGAGTGAAAAAACCACATTACATGAGTCCCCCCTTATGCATGAACAGGAAAGGAAAAATCAAAAAAAAAATCCAAGAGAAAGAAAAATAAAGAGAGAAGGGTGCAGTTTTTTTGAGAGGATACCATTGGATTTCTAGCTTAGGGTTCGAGAAGCAATTGCATGAGCAACGAGAGTTGTAAGCCCACAAAACTTTAGAGAGAACCTCCTCTACCTCTCTACTATATCTATCAGCAACTTGGAGCATCCGTGAAGCCCGTAGACAAAGATCAAAGTCATTTGATCAAAACAGCTCTTGAAAGACTCTGGTGTCGAGCTAGCACTCGTGGGGAGCCAATCAGGATCAGGAGCCTTGCATGGATGATCCATAGAGGCTAGACATCTGTGTGGCTGTATCATGATTAGCGTACCTCCTCAATGATGATTAGATCGTGGTGATCGACTATCTGCATAAGGTATTGTGATTTGAACATGTAGATGTAGTAAGTAGTTTGCTGCATAGTTTTTCTTTTTAGATCTATATGAATGCATGCATATTATGTTTAGATCCTTAGCGTAGGGTTTAATATTCTGATATGATTAGTAGATAATTAATTAGATTAATTACTTTTCCTACTATAAACTTCATTATTTTCAAAATTTTTTTGGAAAATAGCATTGCAAATCCTACACTGTTCCTTTTATTAGATATGTGTGCCCTAGAAGCTAGAATTGGTTGACACTTCTTATACACTTCTAAGGGCAAAATTATAATTTTGACTATAAATAATAAAATAGGTTATTTTCTATCATAATGTATATTTAGTGTCTGTGATACATCCCTTAAGTTAATGGCAATGATAATTCTTATTTTCAAGAGTTGAAAATTTAAGACATGAATTTTCATTATTAACTCATAAAATGTTCCTGAGCATAGGATCATCATGAGAATGGTGATTGATCTGAAAGGTTGGTATACAATTACTTTTTTATAGTAGATGAGTCTTGAGTCTATAGTGTAAAGACACTGGAGCGAGAGTACAGATACTTATTATAGAATGAGGGCACTGAGTGTGAGCACCTCGAGCAGTCATTAGGATGTCTACCTTCTCATCGATGACTGGCTCGAAGCTATAGTTGTGTGTTTGGTTCTTTGATCTGAGGTGCATCGACAGTTCACCTTAAAGATGTTATATTTTGACTACACCATGACTCGATCTTCTATCCATTCGGAATCCTAAAGTGTATGTTGGCTATAAAATGTTCATTGTAGGAATTGGATTGCACCAAGAAGGAATCTATCTACCTTGGAAGATGAAGAGTAGCCCTATGATGATCATGAGAATCAAGTCGATAAGCCCATGGCCATGGCAGAGTAAAATAATAGAAAGAGTTTCTATTAAGGTTTTCATATTGGACTTGAATCAAATGACTAATCATATGATGGATATTAGGGTTTGATGAGTTCACCTTAACCCTAATCCGATCGGGGCTCAACATAGAAGAACTTAATCATACAGGTAACTACACTAAAAGATTTATTTTCAATTCTAATGGGTTGACACCATATGTTGCTAGGTGTCACTGATGGATTTTGAGAGCAATTAGAATAATTTAGATGATCAATCATACTAGTTGTCTGAATCAGAAAAGTTCTGATCCATCGGAAGATGTTTCGATGATATCGATAGCGACATATCTCATTACCATATGGAACTAAACCTAAATAGATCACACAAACAAGAGTTTGGATCTAGATATCATCAATTGGACTGATCTAGTTCAATTGATTTGAATTAGATTCAATTAGGTTTAGGAAAATCGTGCTAGCACATGATTGAGCTTAATGTTCTCCTTTAATTATCATTAAAAGTTATCTCAACTGAGCCAAATATATTTGGGCTCACTCAGGTACCTTTACTTGGTCTGACTAGAGCTTGTCCAGATCTGAAAAGGATTGTCTTAATTTATGAGATGAATTTGAGACAATATCTACCATTTTCCATCACCTACTAAATCCTATTTCGGACATTTGGTCAGACGTTGATCTTTAACACTTAGACATCTGCCCAAGTATCAAGCCATCAGAGGAGAGAACATTTGGACTAGTCCACCCACTAAAAGGTAGTAGGATAAGGGGCGCATGCCTAGGGACGCATGCGCCCATGGATAGTGATGCCTGGAGTCCCAAATAGATGGGACTCCAAGTTGCTTCGGGGTTTCTACCTAGGTGGCCCCAAAGACTAGACTTTGACTAGTCTTGGCACCATCTAAGAATGATTCAGAGGGGCTCTCATCTGATTGGATTAGATGATGTCATCTCACCAATTAGATTTAGATCTGATTGCACAAAAGGTTATGATTGACCGGGATGATGTGGCACTGCATGGCGTAGCAGGGTCTATATAAACCTTGTTTGCGCCTAGGATTTAGAGATCTAGCCCATTACCCATGCCATAAGGCTGCTCCTCTCCCTCCTCCATGCCATCTTCAGATCGTCTCTCTCCTATTCATGCCCAAAAATTTTTGAGCTTCAGTTTGGTGCGATCCAAGCAAGAGAAAGGCGATGAGAAAGGAAGAAGGCAGCACTGCTGCAAGAGATGACACCCAATCTTCAAAAGAAGTTTTGAAGATCTTCTAAATCAGATCTAAATTTGATATTTGAAGAAGTGATAAAGAAGAAGATCATCTTCAGATTCTACTTGAGTGGATATCGATAGAGGCCAGGCACTTGCGTGGCTAGATCCTGAACCTTAGGAAGACATCAGGATCATCACAAGGTAACTGATTACCCACTACAAGGTAAAATTAATTTAGATTTAATTTATTTTTTTATTTTATTTTTTTATTTGATAAATAATATCAAATTTAAAAAATTTCAAATCTAATCTAGATCCAAGAAAGAAATTTTTGAAATATCTCTCTTGATCCAATCAGATCTGAACGAACCTGACTCAAGAAATAGTATTTTTCCTTCAACTGGTATCAGAGCTAGGTTTCATTAGATCTGATTTTAATTTATTTTCATCTAATAATTAGATGATTTTAGAGGTCATATGAGATATGATTAGATCTAAAATTAGAAAAGTTAAAAATTAAATAATTTAGATCTAAGTTGTACAAGATGCATGACTAGTTGTAGAGTAGAATTGTTCTATATATAGTTTTGCATGATCATAATTTAATTTGATTAGTTATGATTTTTAGATCTATTTATTTACTATTTTTTAATATTATAAATATTATAATAAGATCTAAAAAATAAAAAATAAAGTTATTTAATTTTTGATCATATGAGATATGATGAATGCATGTTTAGACTAGTTGTAGAATAGTTCTACATAATTATCTAAAATAAAATTTATTTTGATATGATCAATTTAAATTTAACTTTTTAGATAATTATGAGATAATTTAGATCTAAAAATATGCATGATATGACACATGAACATATATACAAAACATGTTTAAAGTTCGATCAATTTTTATATATGAGATACATGATGTAGATTTAACTAATTTTGTAGTTTTTATATTTTTGATTAAGGCATTCCCCTTGGCTGTCGGATCATAAAAATGAAGTAGGATTTAAAAATACCCTCTTCTTTCATTTGATGGGATGTTCTTATGATGTGTAGGTGTGCTACGTGTTCGTTCTTAATTAGAAACCTAAAACTTATTTTCTGCAAAATTCTAGATCCTGAAACCCTAGGATTTTATTTACATGTCTTGTTTATGAACTCTAAACTTAATTAAGAATTAAGATTATGAAATATGTTAAGTCTAAAAATTATGAATTTTTAGATTTAAGATATATTCATAAAATTAGATTCAAACTTGGATAGCTTAATTAGGTCTAGCAGTTTATCAAACTAAATCAAGAGTTAGTTAGATGGGATCAAGAGTGCTTAAATTGATCAGTCTAATAGGATTAAGTCTGGGTCAAGATCGAATCACATGAGTAATCGATCAAGCTAAGACCTAATTAGAATTAGTGGTTAGAGTCTAAATTGTAGGCTAACCTAATTAATTTTGGCACAATAATTTGGTGTTTAAGGTAAGTCTAGCAGATACGATTGATTGATTTTTAATTTGGAGCTACTAGACTTGAATACATTCTTGTCGAGTTAATAGCATATCCCTTCCACCGATCTCACTTACCTGGCCATATTTGTCGACCCAGTCTGATCTATGATGGTTAACAATCCAAGATAACCCATGCCACTAGACTAGTCATAATTGTTATGGGTATTGTAAGTCAAGTTTAAAGAGATCTAAAGCAAATCTCCCTAAAAAGGGATTAAGTCTAAGGATTTCCACCATTGTAGATATGCAAACCCTTTCTAGGGTTGATTGTTCTCAGCTGGTCACAGTGGTTCAGTTGCACTAAAAAGATGCAATCATGTTTATTAGGCATTGGATGCTACAGGTTGGAGGATAAATTAGGCTTAATATTTTGGATACGGTGAGAGACCCAAATAAAAATCCAATCTATGCAAATGGTGGGTCTGACTTAACTAAGGAGTGGATCAATATTTTGGGCATGGTGAGATTCATAAATTAGAGATCAAGTTTGGGTGCACCATGATTAGAGAATCATTGGACAAGAGTTATCCACTCATTGGCTAATCCATCATCAATAACTGTTAGGTGAGGTGATGAGTCAGTTGATGGAACTGCACCATCTATTAGAAATCTATAATCGTGAAGATTTTTGCATCTCTATAGAGGGGTGTAGGAATCCAAAAAAATAGTGAGAGCTAATTTATTTAAAAATTAAATTCCTAAATAAATTGGTCTATTTTATTACAATATCTAACTAGAAACTTGGACCCTCTACAAAAAAATATCTGCATCCAACCCACTAGCACGTATCCTGGACACCCATAGACTGACCGAATCCAATTACAAGGATTAGCTCCATAACTTCAAAATTATTTTGGGTTCTGAGAAGTTAACTCATGTATTGGACCAGGATCCCCCCACTTTATCAGTTCGTCCATCTGCTGAACAGAGAGCATCTCTTGATAAGTGGATGGACGAAGATAACAAGACTAGATACTACATGTTGGGCTCGATGTCTAATGAGCTTCAGTGCCGACATGAAGATATCAGGACTGTCCGCCAAATGTTGGCTCACCTACAAGAGATGTTTGGTGAATAGAGTCATGCAACCAAATATCAGATCACTAAATGACTATTCAAGGCTAAAATGCATGATGGACAGTCAGTCCAAGATCATTA
This sequence comes from Cocos nucifera, assembly GCA_006176705.1. Taxonomy (NCBI): domain Eukaryota; kingdom Viridiplantae; phylum Streptophyta; class Magnoliopsida; order Arecales; family Arecaceae; genus Cocos; species Cocos nucifera. Next base: position 99,326 of record QRFJ01000396.1, on the reverse strand, counting down.
TCTGATGATGATCAAGGACTTGGAAGAGCTTGAGAAGCTCGAAGTGAAGTTGGACCTAGATCTGCAGAATGATATAAATCTGCAATCCTTGACTGATGCATATGGATAGTTCAACATGAACTACCATATGCATAAACTTCAAAATACTCTGACCGAGCTTATAAACATACTGGTTACTACTGAGCTTTCAATGAAAGGTTCTAAAGGCTCAGTATTTGCTACGGAATGGACTTCTTCTAAGAGAAAATCTTTTGAAAAGAAGAAGTCTGTGAAAAAGCAGAAGGTGTAAGGAGAAAAGAAAAAGAAGGTAGAGTTGAAAAAGAAGACCACTGACAAAGAAAAATATTTTTATTGCAATACTAACGGCCACTGAAAGCGGAACTGTCCTTCATACCCGGCTATCTTGAAGAATAAGAAGGAGGTAGGTCCTTCTGGAGGTATGCTCTAACCATCTTTCGACTTGTGATCAATCCATAGATACCGATAAAGAATAAATAGAAACTCAAAAAAAGTACATGCTCGAACATCATTGACTAACTCCTTATCAATCTCGATTCATTTTAATATGAACAACAATTCAACCGATTCGATTGATTAGAATAGAACGATTATAGAATAAAAGAAGGTATTGACAATAGATAGGTTTAATTAAAATAAAAACCTTATAAAAACCTTAAACCATTCCATTTATCTTATTTATTTAGAATTTATAAATCTTAGAATTTAAATCTTAGAATTAAATTCTAAGTATTTCTTATTGACGAGCCATAGTAATTGCACCTATCAAGGAAACTAAAAGAATTATGGAAATGAGTTCAAACGGAAGATAAAAATATGTTGATAAATGAATACCAATTTGTTGAATGTTACTTATTAGGTCCAGTTCCATAATCTGGCTTGATCTTGTAGTCCAAAAAATTCCGTACCATGACATATCTGGGATAATAGTAATTAGTGAAAAAAGAATACTTGTACAAACCAGTGAAGTGATCCCATCTCCAATGGTCCAAAAATAGGAATCATTGGAATATTCTGAACAATTCATGAACATTACAACAAATATGATTAAGACATTTATAGCTCCAACATAAATAGGGAGCTGTGCGGCAGCTACAAAATAGGAATTCGATAGAATATAGAATAAGGATATACAAACAAGAACCAATCCCAACGAAAAGGCAGAAAAAATGGGATTGGTAAGTAATACTACTCCCAGACCTCCTAATACAAGAACTGATCCAAAAAATACTACAAGAATATCATGTATTGGTCCAGGTAAATCCATTATTAAAATAATAAATTAATAAATAAGTCAAAATATTTCATGATCTTACTGAATGGTCCAGGAAAGGAAAAGGGGTTGCCCCATTTTTTTCTTGTATATGATACATTCCTAATTGAATTAAAACTTTTTTTTTATATGGATTAATGTAGATATAGATAAAATTATCGAGAAAAGAGTAATGGGGATTGTATATTTCGAAATCATCACGAAAAATATATTCTCAATTTAAATCAAAGAATAATTCTCAACAATCAATTAATTATTAGTTATTATTTGTAGTTACTGACCAAACAAAATAAAAAAAGCTTGGGTCTTTTATATCAAAACAAAATTTTAGTAATTGGTAATCGTTCTTGAATCAAAGGGTTTATCTTTGTCTATTTTGATTTGAGTCAAATTCATAACTGTTTGAATTATATAATCTCCAATTATTGACATTGGTAACCGACCCAAAGCAATTTGATTATAATTCAATTCATGATGATCAGAAGTGGAAAGTTCGTATTCTTCAGTCATTGATAAACAGTTTGTTGGACAATACTCGACACAATTACCACAAAATATACAGACCCCAAAATCAATACTATAATTAAGCAATTGTTTTTTTTTAATATCTCTTTCAAATCTCCAATCAACAACAAGTAGATCTATCGGGCATACACGAACACATACTTCACAAGCAATACATTTATCAAATTCAAAGTGGATTCGACCACGGAAATGCTCTGATGTGATTGATTTTTCATAAGGATATTGAATAGTTATAGGTAAACGATTTGTGTGGGATAAGGTAATTACGAAACTTTGACCAATATACCTTGCAGCTCGTATTGTTTGTTGACTATAATTCATGAACCCAGTCACCATAGAGAACATATTGTAAATATCCAGGAATAAATTGATGTTTCTTTCTCTTGTTTGAAAGAGGTTATGAATCTGGAATATCGTTATCTATTTTCTTATTTATAGTGAAACAAGTTGGGAAGAAGTTGTCAATAATAGATTACCTAAAGAAATAGGTAAAAGAAATTTCCATCCAAGATTTAATAGCTGGTCCATTCTTATCCTAGGCAAAGTCCACCTTGTTGTGATAGGAATGAACAGAAACAAATAAGCTTTAGTAATAAAGATACCAATTGTAATTCCAAAAACTCCGGCCATTTTATTTATTCCTAAAAGTTCAGGAATAGATATGTACGGAATAGAAAAATTCCACCCACCTAAGTAAAGAACTGTTACAAATAATGAAGAAAGTAATAGATTTAGGTAAGAAGCAATATAAAATAAACCAAATTTCATACCTGAATATTCGGTTTGATAACTTGCTACTAATTCCTCCTTTGCTTTCGGTAAATCAAATGGCAATCTCTCACATTCGGCTAGAGAAGAAATCAGAAAAACAATAAACCCTATAGGTTGATGCCATAGATTCCACCCCCAAAAACCATATTTTGACTGTGCTTCAACTATATCAGCTGTACTTGAACTATTAGATAATCATAATTGATAATAACATCACTGCTCCCATCGCTATTACAAAATCGTACATGAAACTTTAGCTTCATACGGCTCCTCTATGGCCACAAATAAATGTAAGGACTGGTTCGGTATTTTCACCCTCTTTGGAGGATAGATCGACTAAAGATACATCGCAGAGTCCCAAATTAGACCAATGGAATTCTGTCCGCTAGAATAAGAAAAAAAGTGCTTCCGAATTGATCTCATCCTTATAATGATAATTTTTCTTTGTTCGATAATAACTTAATCTTTTAATAAAATATTCGTTATCAATATATATATAGGCAATAGTTCATGAATAATGATAAGAATTCCATATGTATGAATACGTATATAGGAAAGAAAGAATAAATAAAGATCTCTTTTTATTTTATAAAAATTTTTATTCATTCATTCGATTATTGCATTCCATTTCTTTTGTTCCTGCTCTTCTGTCTTAGAAGAAGGTATTTAGAAAAAAAAGTAAAGGATTAATTCGTTCTTGATAGTCATTTCTTTAATCAGTGAATAGGAGCATCCTCGAGATCGGAATCGTAGGGAGATACTTCTTGATCATTTCTACCAACTTAAAGCCCTTATTATGATTCATTTTATGTAGAAATATCTCTATTTTTGATACCTTACATTATCCCCATTACTAATCCTTTGTGTACCTTGGTGTTCCTAACTGTCCACCGATTTTTGATTGATCCCCAGTATGTTAATACATACAAGGCAGTAGTGGAAACTCCATACAGTTGATCTTTTGCACCCGCTTCAAGATATGATGACTAATCAAAGAATCTCAATCTTGGGGTAAATAGTTTATGCTGCTTATGTTTACTTTAATTTCATTCTTGTACATAGGGAATGAGATTTTCTCTTCTTACTGCAAATTTATAAGCTATTTTGTTTCACTCATATAACTATCTGGTTTAACTCATCGATGAATAAAAAAATATCTATTCAATACATTCAACCTCTTTTCTTTATTTATTTCTAGGAAAGAGGTAAAAGTTCATGTTCCAATGAATCACACGTAGAGATATTGATAACACACATAAAGTTAATGGTATTTCATAACTAATAGATTGAGCAGCAGCTCGTAGACCACCTGAAAAAGAATATTTATTATTCGATCCATATCCTGACATAAGAAGCCCAATTAGGGGCGATACTTGAAATGGTGATCCATAAAAAAACACCTATACTGAGATCACCTAAAACAAGGCGGTATCCAAAAGGAATTACTAAATAACTTAGTAGAATTGATATGACCGCTATAGACGGTCCGACACTAAACAAACGAAATATCTCCTCTAGATGGGAGTAGGTCCTCCTTAAAAAGTAATTTAGTTCCCATCTGCTAGAGCTTGAAGAATTCCCAATGGACCAGCATATTTAGGCCCAATACGTTGTTGTATCGTTGCAGATATTTCTCTTTCTAACCACACAATTACTAGTACCCCTATTATGATTCCAAATATAAGGGTAAAAATGGATACAAACATCCATATGAGTCCATAGATTTCTTTTATGGATTCCGATGTAGAAAAAGAATTGATAGCTTGTACTTCTGTCGTATCAATTATCATTTCAACGATCAACTTCTCCCATAATGATATCTATACTACCTAGTATCGTATCATGATATCAGCCAATTTCATTCTTTTAACTAGCTGAGGAAGAATTTGCAAATTGATGAAATCGGGTGGATGAATTTTCCATCTCCAGGGGAAAATGCTATTATCCCCTATCAAATAAATTCCTAATTCTCCTTTTGGGGCTTCTACTCTGACATAAAGTTCTTGTTTCGACAATTCAAAATTGGGTGAAGGTTTTTTACTAATAAATCTATATTCAAAATCATTCCATTCAGGAATTTTTTGCTCTATCAAAGCGTCGGACTTCTAAATTCTCATAGGGACCTCCAGGAATTCCTTCTAGAGCCTGTTGAATAATTTTTATAGATTTCCCCATTTCACCTATTCATACTAAATAACGAGCTAATGAATCTCCTTCTTTTTGCCATTGGACTTCCCAATCGAATTCATTGTAACACTCATAATGATCAACCTTACGAAGATCCCATTGGATTCCAGAAGCTCGTAACATTGGTCCTGATAAACCCCAATTTATTGCTTCCTCTCCACCAATAATGCCCACTCTTTCAACTCGTTCCAAAAAAATGGGATTCCGTGTAATAAGTTTTTGATATTCAACAACTCCTGTTAAAGAATAATCGCAGAAATCCAAACATTTATCTATCCAGCCATGAGGTAGATCAGCAGCTACTCCTCCGATGCGGAAATAATTATGCATCATTCGCATACCTGTGGCAGGCTTCGAATAGGTCATATAACAATTCTCTCTCTCTGAAAATATAGAAAAAAGGAGTCTGTGCACCGATATCTGCCATAAAAGGTCCAAGCCATAACAAATGAGAAGCTATACGGCTCAGCTCCAGCATAATTACTCTGATATAACTGGCTCTCTGAGGTACTTGAACATTTTTCCAATTGTTCTGGTGCATTTACCGTTATTGCCTCTGTGAACATAGTAGCTAAATAATCCCAACGTGTTACATAAGGAAGATATTGTATAATTGTTCGGTTTTCTGCTATTTTTTCCATTCCTCTGTGTAAATATCCCAATATGGGTTCGCAATCAATAACATCTTCACCATCGAGAGTAACGATCAGTCGAAGAACACCATGCATTGATGGGTGGTGAGGGCCCATATTGACTATCATGAGATCTTTTCTTGTAGCCGGTATAGTCATATTTTTTCTTCCTTAATTCATTATTCCACGAATTCCTCAAAACGAGGTTCATCAAAATGAAAAATCTAATAAAATAACTATTAAAAAAAAATTCAAACGATTAAATTAACGAGTTTTTGGTTCCTGAATATCCAACTGATCCATTAATTTCTTATAATGGACTCTATTTTTCTTTGACAAATAAGCTAGGAGCTGTTGACGTTTTCCCAAAATTATTCATAGACCTCTTTGGGATAAAAAATCTCTTTTGTGCAATTCCAAATGGGAAGTAAGTCTATGTATCTTACTAGTGAAACTTAATATTTGAAATTCAACAGAACCCTTGTTTTCTTCTTTTTCTTCTTGTGAAATAACTGAGATGAATGAATTTTTGATCATAAAAAAAATTTTCTATCTTTTTTTCTTTCCCATGGATTTATTTTACTTTACCGAATCGATCAAGAAAAAAAAAAATCTTTATGCTAGTTATTTTAATCTAGTACACACAAAAATTTGGATTTTTTCCTATTTTTTTCTATTCTTCTATCCAAATCAAATTGAAAATTTGATTTGGATAGAATAGAAAAGAAAGAGAAAATACATTTCTACATTCATGGAAGAGAATGATTTCTTTGTACCTAGAAGGATTCTGCCGATTTCATCCTAGATCCAATTGAGTTGATACGCCATTAAATCCGTGTCATGTACCAGAATGTAATACAGCGTAT
>QRFJ01000396.1:41774-92054 GCA_006176705.1 Cocos nucifera | reverse complement strand
AAAAAATTTTCGATCTGGTCCAAATTAGTAGTAAATGAATCATACATTTATATTGTAGACACCATTTATATTGACGAAGCAGTGGTTTATCAAAATTTTAAGAATTTCAATATATTTCTAAACCTGTTCGTGAGAAAAGTCCAAGAGACTTTGATTTCTCTTTCAACAACCATGATCATGCGAGTTCGCATCATGCTGAATTCAAATTGACCAACAAATTGGTCAATTGGATTTCAATATTAATTCAAAGTATTTATTCAATATGACAAATATTTATTCGATTCAATAGTAAATTCAATTCAATGACTATATATATACTATCCGCCATATATTTGGCTATATATTTATAATTTATAATAATATAATAATAAAAAAAATAAAAAATAATAATAAATGATTATTCAAGGCTAAAATGCATAATAAAAAATCAGTCCAAGATCATTATTATTATATAATAATATGATAAGCTATAATAAAATCGAATTAATAATAACATATTAATTCTAATAAAAACATATTAATTCTAATAAAATTAGATTAGAATAAATTTATATTATATTAAAAATATCAATTTTTTTATAAATTGATATTTTTAATATAATATCTAATAGATTAATATTCTATGTAATATTATGTATCTTATGATCATAACTAATTATTCAACAAATTCGATTGATTGATACGAGTTGATTTTCTGTTACGATGGATCGATGAAACAATAGCTAGAAAAAATTAGCAGAAACAAAGATAAAATGAAAAATTTTTTATTGCACTAAAATATCAAAATTTTAGATTGAAAAGAAGCTCAAGACACATAAGTGCTCTAACCATCTTTCGACTTGTGATCAATCCATAGATACCGATAGAGAATAAATAGACACTCAAAAAAAGTACATGCTCGAACATCATTGACTAACTCCTTATCAATCTCGATTCATTTTAATATGAACAACAATTCAACCGATTCGATTGATTAGAATAGAACGATTACAGAATAAAAGAAGGTATTGGCAATAGATAGGTTTAATTAAAATAAAAACCTTATAAAAACCTTAAACCTTTCCATTTATTTTATTTATTTAGAATTTATAAATCTTAGAATTTAAATCTTAGAATTTAATTCTAAGTATTTCTTATTGACGAGCCATAGTAATTGCACCTATCAAGGAAACTAAAAGAATTATGGAAATGAGTTCAAACGGAAGATAAAAATCTGTTGATAAATGAATACCAATTTGTTGAATGTTACTTATTAGGTCCTGTTCCATAATCTGGCTTGATCTTGTAGTCCAAAAAATTCCGTACCATGACGTATCTGGGATAATAGTAATTAGTGAAAAAAGAATACTTGTACAAACCAGTGAAGTGACCCCATCTCCAACGGTCCAAAAATAGGAATCATTGGAATATTCTGAACCATTCATGAACATTACAGCAAATATGATTAAGACATTTATAGCTCCAACATAAATAAGGAGCTGTGCGGCAGCTACAAAATAGGAATTCGATAGAATATAGAATAAGGATATACAAACAAGAACCAATCCCAACGAAAAGGCAGAAAAAATGGGATTGGTAAGTAATACTACTCCCAGACCTCCTAATACAAGAACTGATCCAAAAAATACTACAAGAATATCATGTATTGGTCCAGGTAAATCCATTATTAAAATAATAAATTAATAAATAAGTCGAAATATTTCATGACCTTACTGAATGGTCCAGGAAAGGAAAAGGGGTTGCCCCATTTTTTTCTTGTATATGATACATTCCTAATTGAATTAAAACTTTTTTTTTATATGGATTAATGTAGATATAGATAAAATTATCGAGAAAAGAGTAATGGGGATTGTATATTTCGAAATCATCACGAAAAATATATTCTCAGTTTAAATCAAAGAATAATTCTCAACAATCAATAATTATTAGTTATTATTTGTAGTTACTGACCAAACAAAATAAAAAAAGCTTGGGTCTTTTATATCAAAACAAAATTTTAGTAATTGGTAATCGTTCTTGAATCAAAGGGTTTATCTTTGTCTATTTTGATTTGAGTCGAATTCATAACTGTTTGAATTGTATAATCTCCAATTATTGACATTGGTAACCGACCCAAAGCAATTTGATTATAATTCAATTCGTGACGATCAGAAGTGGAAAGTTCGTATTCTTCAGTCATTGATAAACAGTTTGTTGGACAATACTCGACACAATTACCACAAAATATACAGACCCCAAAATCAATACTATAATTAAGCAATTGTTTTTTTTTAATATCTCTTTCAAATCTCCAATCAACAACGGGTAGATCTATCGGGCATACACGAACACATACTTCACAAGCAATACATTTATCAAATTCAAAGTGGATTCGACCACGGAAACGCTCTGATGTGATCGATTTTTCATAAGGATATTGAATAGTTATAGGTAAACGATTTGTGTGGGATAAGGTAATTACGAAACTTTGACCAATATACCTTGCAGCTCGTATTGTTTGTTGACTATAATTCATGAACCCAGTCACCATAGAGAACATATTGTAAATATCCAGGAATAAATTGATGTTTCTTTCTCTTGTTTGAAAGAGGTTATGAATCTGGAATATCGTTATCTATTTTCTTATTTATAGTGAAACAAGTTGGGAAGAAGTTGTCAATAATAGATTACCTAAAGAAATAGGTAAAAGAAATTTCCATCCAAGATTTAATAGCTGGTCCATTCTTATCCTAGGCAAAGTCCACCTTGTTGTGATAGGAATGAACAGAAACAAATAAGCTTTAGCTAATGTAATAAAGATACCAATTGTAATTCCAAAAACTCCGGCCATTTTATTTATTCCGAAAAGTTCAGGAATAGATATGTACGGAATAGAAAAATTCCACCCACCTAAGTAAAGAACTGTTACAAATAATGAAGAAAGTAATAGATTTAGGTAAGAAGCAATATAAAATAAACCGAATTTGATACCTGAATATTCGGTTTGATAACCTGCTACTAATTCCTCCTCTGCTTCCGGTAAATCAAATGGCAATCTCTCACATTCGGCTAGAGAAGAAATTAGAAAAACAATAAACCCTATAGGTTGACGCCACAGATTCCACCCCCAAAAACCATATTTTGACTGTGCTTCAACTATATCAACTGTACTTGAACTATTAGATAATCATAGTCGATAATAACATCACTGTTCCCATCGCTATTACAAAACCGTACATGAAACTTCAGCTTCATACGGCTCCTCTATGGCCACAAATAAATGTAAGGACTGGTTCGGTATTTTCACCCTCTTTGGAGGATAGATCGAATAAAGATACATCGGAGAGTCCCAAATTAGACCAATGGAATTCTGTCCGCTAGAATAAGAAAAAAAGTGCTTCCGAATTGATCTCATCCTTATAATGATAATTTTTCTTTGTTCGGTAATAACTTAATCTTTTAATAAAATATTCGTTATCAATATATATATAGGCAATAGTTCATGAATAATGATAAGAATTCCGTATGTATGAATACGGATATAGGAAAGAAAGAATAAATAAAGATCTTTTTTTATTTTATAAAAATTTTTATTCATTCATTCGATTATTGCATTCCATTTCTTTTGTTCCTGTTCTTCTGTCTCAGAAGAAGGTATTTAGAAAAAAAATTAAAGGATTAATTCGTTCTTGATAGTCATTTCTTTAATCAGTGAATAGGAGCATACTCGAGATCGGAATCGTAGGGAGATACTTCTTGATCATTTCTACCAACTTAAAGCCCTTATTATGATTCGTTTTATGCAGAAATATCTCTTTTTTTGATACCTTACATTATCCCCATTACTAATCCTTTGTGTACCTTGGTGTTCCTAACTGTCCACCGATTTTTGATTGATCCCCGGTATGTTAATACATAGAAGGCAGTAGTGGAAACTCCATACAGTTGATCTTTTGCACCCGCTTCAAGATATGATGACTAATCAAAGAATCTCAATCTTGGGGTAAACAGTTTACGCTGCTTATGTTTACTTTAATTTCATTCTTGTACATAGGGAATGAGATTTTCTCTTCTTACTGCAAATTTATAAGCTGTTTTGTTTCACTCATATAACTATCTGGTTTAACTCATCGATGAATAAAAAAATATCTATTCAATACATTCAACCTCTTTTCTTTATTTATTTCTAGGAAAGAGGTAAAAGTTCATGTTCCAACGAATCACACGTAGAGATATTGATAACACACATAAAGTTAATGGTATTTCATAACTAATAGATTGAGCAGCAGCTCGTAGACCACCTGAAAAAGAATATTTATTATTCGATCCATATCCTGACATAAGAAGCCCAATAGGGGCGATACTTGAAATGGTGATCCATAAAAAAACACCTATACTGAGATCACCTAAAACAAGGCGGTATCCAAAAGGAATTACTAAATAACTTAGTAGAATTGATATGACCGCTATAGACGGTCCGACACTAAACAAACGAATATCTCCTCTAGATGGGAGTAGGTCCTCCTTAAAAAGTAATTTAGTCCCATCTGCTAGAGCTTGAAGAATTCCCAACGGACCAGCATATTCAGGCCCAATACGTTGTTGTATCGTTGCAGATATTTCTCTTTCTAACCACACAATTACTAGTACCCCTATTATGATTCCAAATATAAGGGTAAAAATGGATACAAACATCCATATGAGTCCATAGATTTCTTTTATGGATTCCGATGTAGAAAAAGAATTGATAGCTTGTACTTCTGTCGTATCAATTATCATTTCAACGATCAACTTCTCCCATAATGATATCTATACTACCTAGTATCGTCATGATATCAGCCAATTTCATTCTTTTAACTAGCTGAGGAAGAATTTGCAAATTGATGAAACCGGGTGGACGAATTTTCCATCTCCAGGGGAAAATGCTATTATCCCCTATCAAATAAATTCCTAATTCTCCTTTTGGGGCTTCTACTCTGACATAAAGTTCTTGTTTCGACAATTCAAAATTGGGTGAAGGTTTTTTACTAATAAATCTATATTCAAAATCATTCCATTCGGAATTTTTTGCTCTATCAAAGCGTCGGACTTCTAAATTCTCATAGGGACCTCCAGGAATTCCTTCTAGAGCCTGTTGAATAATTTTTATAGATTCCCCCATTTCACCTATTCGTACTAAATAACGAGCTAATGAATCTCCTTCTTTTTGCCATTGGACTTCCCAATCGAATTCATTGTAACACTCATAATGATCAACCTTACGAAGATCCCATTGGATTCCAGAAGCTCGTAACATTGGTCCTGATAAACCCCAATTTATTGCTTCCTCTCCACCAATAATGCCCACTCTTTCAACTCGTTCCAAAAAAATGGGATTCCGTGTAATAAGTTTTTGATATTCAACAACTCCTGTTAAAGAATAATCGCAGAAATCCAAACATTTATCTATCCAGCCATGAGGTAGATCAGCAGCTACTCCTCCGATGCGGAAATAATTATGCATCATTCGCATACCTGTGGCGGCTTCGAATAGGTCATATAACAATTCTCTCTCTCTGAAAATATAGAAAAAAGGAGTCTGTGCACCGATATCTGCCATAAAAGGTCCAAGCCATAACAAATGAGAAGCTATACGGCTCAGCTCCAGCATAATTACTCTGATATAACTGGCTCTCTGAGGTACTTGAACATTTTCCAATTGTTCTGGTGCATTTACCGTTATTGCCTCTGTGAACATAGTAGCTAAATAATCCCAACGTGTTACATAAGGAAGATATTGTATAATTGTTCGGTTTTCTGCTATTTTTTCCATTCCTCTGTGTAAATATCCCAATATGGGTTCGCAATCAATAACATCTTCACCATCGAGAGTAACGATCAGTCGAAGAACACCATGCATTGATGGGTGGTGAGGGCCCATATTGACTATCATGAGATCTTTTCTTGTAGCCGGTATAGTCATATTTTTTCTTCCTTAATTCATTATTCCACGAATTCCTCAAAACGAGGTTCATCAAAATGAAAAATCTAATAAAATAACTATTAAAAAAAAATTCAAACGATTAAATTAACGAGTTTTTGGTTCCCGAATATCCAACTGATCCATTAATTTCTTATAACGGACTCTATTTTTCTTTGACAAATAAGCCAGGAGCCGTTGACGTTTTCCCAGAATTATTCGTAGACCTCTTTGGGATAAAAAATCTCTTTTGTGCAATTCCAAATGGGAAGTAAGTCTACGTATCTTACTGGTGAAACTTAATATTTGAAATTCAACAGAACCCTTGTTTTCTTCTTTTTCTTCTTGTGAAATAACTGAGATGAATGAATTTTTGATCATAAAAAAATTTTTCTATCTTTTTTTCTTTCCCATGGATTTATTTTACTTTACCGAATCGATCAGGAAAAATAAAAATAATAATCTTTATGCCAGTTATTTTAATCTAGTACACACAAAAATTTGGATTTTTTCCTATTTTTTTCTATTCTTCTATCCAAATCAAATTTTCAATTTGATTTGGATAGAATAGAAAAGAAAGAGAAAATACATTTCTACATTCATGGAAGAGAATGATTTCTTTGTACCTAAAAGGATTCTGCCGATTTCGTCCTAGATCCAATTGAGTTGATACGCCATTAAATCTGTGTCATGTACCAGAATGTAATACAGCGTATATGTATATCTTTCGGCTTTCATCTACCGAAAAATATCACAGATATATAGGAAATATACTATACTATACTATTAACAAATTCTGAATCGTGGATACATATATATCCTTGACATACTGAAACGACTGCCATTATTGGTATTAAACCAATAGCGATTCATACAAGCTAAATCTTCTAATCGGTAATTGGGCCAAAGAAACAATTTGCATTTAATGAATTTATTTGTATCTGTATTAGTATTAAAATGCTTGTCCTCATTCAAAAATTTTCCAGAGTTTCTTATGTTGCTTTCATTGCAAAATACTAGATTTATATCCACAAAATTCCAATTACGAGAATTAAAACAAATTAGAATTCTCAATTCTCTACGACGTCTAGGAGATAGAATATTTTCAGGAACAAAGAAATCATAATTACTTTTGTCTCCATTCACAAGCATATTGCCGTGTCTTGCAACGGATTTATCAAAATTATTCTTATCAACATATCTTTTTTTTATACATTTTCTCTTAGTTTGGTGCTTAATTTTATCGATCAATGAAATACCTAGGGTTTGATATATAATAAATTTTGCATCCCTTTTTATAGATAAACGAATCGGTTCGACAATCAATATTCCTTTTTTTATCAATCCTATAAGAGCTGGATCTTTATGAATTAGCATTCCATTCATATTTATCTCTCCTCTTCGAATCGAGGATATAGCAATTTTACTTGGATTTATCGGTCTAAGTAAGTGACAATATATCTTGATATTATCGATCATTCTTTGATTCAAGGAGTCATCCCATCTTAATTGAAAAAGGAAATATTTTTTCAGGAAGAAATTTAGTTCTGTTTCCTTCTTTTTCTTGGATTGTTTTTTCTTTTTACCTTTTTTAATGTCTGATCTCGCGTAATTGTATTCAACATTTTTTTTTTTGTTTTGTTTTCGTAGATCTGATCCAAGATTTTCTTGTCCCTGTTGTTCGTTTTTTTCTTGGTTGAAATTTTCTAATTTAAGATATTCTTTTTGATTAGGTGATATCTGAAGATTTTTTTTTTTATTTTGATTTATGTTGATGCTTTTATTTTGACTAATATTTTCATAGAAATAAATATTAAAAAGAAGAAACTTGATTGGTATGATCCATGGTTTAATCCTATATGCATCAAAGAGTGGCACAAATTCTGGGAGGAACCAGGGTTCTAGATTTGATATGGTACGATAAACCTTTTCTTGATTCATTCCCATCCAATCAAAAAAAACACTTTTTTGATTGGATGGTTTACTTCCTTGATGAATTGTCTTAGAAAAAATATCGACATTGAGACCTGTACCAATGTCGATATTTTTTCTAAGACAAATATGGAGAATTCTACAATCAAAATATTTTCTATCCAGATTTTTATGTGTAGCAATAATATATTCCTTTTCTAGATAATTACTAATAGGTATACTTACCAATACATAAAATGATTCGGGTTTCAGTGTATTGAAATTGTATGGAATTTCTTGGTCTCCTTTTACTTGTAATGTTGATTCATAAATATATGAGTCCTTCCTATTCCCATAATTCATATATTTATGTGATAAAAGATAATATCTGTAGTGTTTTTTAAATTTTTCTTTTTGACTCGTCAATGAATCCACTGCCATCGCATAGTAATTTTGCTTCATGTAATGAATTAATTGGTCTTTTTCTTTTTTATGTGAATCAAATTTAATTGAGTTTTTATTTTGAATCATAGAACGTTGGTTGATTCTATTTCGCCATTTTTGAGGTACTAATCGAGACCATTTTGTCTGAGATAAATTGTATTGATAATGGCCCTTTAACCAGTTTTCCCATTCATTTTTTCCAGACTTATAAATTTTCTTTTGCTTTGATTTGGAATCAAATATTCCTCGTGTCATACAATAATCCTTGATTTTATCCTTAATAAAAGAATGGGTTCTGGTATATTGAAGTACAGATCTCAAGTGATACTTGTTAAGTAATTGGGTTTGTGATAATTTGTAAAATACATATGCTTGGGACAAGGAGGATAAATCATTATTATAATAATAATAAATATATTTGAATAATTATTACTGATATTAGTATTAGAAAACGATTTTTTTATAGTCGAAATAAAGTTCATTGTATTTTGATCTGTTTCATCAATTCCTTCTCGATTCGTTTCATCGTTGTAAATCGATTTTGTGATAATTTTTTTTATTGATTCAAGGAAAAGTTGTGCATTGATCCTAAAAATAGTAATCATACGTAGAAAGATATCTATGTATATTTTTTCAATGAATGATTTCATAAAATAATTTAATTTACGTATAAATCGGATCTTTTTTCTTTTAAATATCTGCAAAATATGTTTCTGTGATTCCGATTTTTTATCATCACAAGTTAGAACTATTTTTTTCTTGTCTTTTGTAATTCGTTCTAGTTCTATTTGATTCCTGATTGTGACTGTCCTATCAGCAAGATCCTTTATTTTTTTTTCTATGAGTGAGTAATTTGCCCAATTCATGGATCGAATTCGAATGGTTGATTCGCGAATAATCTTATTATTTATTTTAGAATCTCTTACATTTTCATTCGGTTTATATACTTTTACCTTCCTCAATTCAAATAAGAAAATGGGGTTTACTTTTTCAAGTTCCTTCATTTTTTGTTTTATAACTAGAACCATTTTGATAACCCATCCTTTTTTTTCTTTAAAAACTTTTAGAACTTTGACTTTTCTAATTTTTTTTTTGAGTTCTTTATAAATAGGTTTAAAAAAAGAAGGTCGTTTTCGGGGAGAACCAAAAGGAACTTCTGCTTCCATTGCCCAAATTGTTAAAAAACAAAAATCTTCTTTTTTTCCTTTTTTTTTCATTGGATCTCTATGATGAGATCGTATTTTAGATCTTTGCCAAGGTTTAAGAAAGAAAGGAAATAGAATCTTTATCTGAATACCGTCTGTTAACCAATTTTTGGGAAATTCTGTTTCCGATAATTGAACACCATTATAGGTGCATTTAACATGTATTTCTCTATCCCATTCCTTAAAATCCTCATACCACTCGGGCGATTGGAATAATAAAATACGGACAATATTTTTAGCTATTATCAATGAAGGCAATACAATGTATTTTCTAAGAAAAGATTGGGTTACTAACATTAAACTTCTTATTACTTGAGCAAATATAACGTTATCCCAAGTTTCTGAAATTGCTATCCGTTCATTTTCCTCTTTTTTTTTCTGCTCCTTTTTTTTTTTCTTTTCTTTTATCTCTTCCTCCTCAAAATTTACAATTTTAAATTCCGGTTCTCTCTCGACCGAATTCCTAAAAATGAGATTCATCATTTCAGAGATATCAAAAGAAGAAAAAAATGTTTTGTCTATTCGATCCAAAAAAAGCGGGGAATGCGCATTTGCTTGAAACATTTGCCAAGTAACTGTTTTACGTCTTTGAGTACGCATGGATCCTTTTATTATATCCCTACGAAAATCCGATTGTTGCGGGTAGCGTATCAAAGCCACCTCTTCTGTTTGATCACTATCAATATTATTATACTTATTAGTAATAGAATTGGTATAATTCTCATTATCAGTATAAATTATCACACGTTTGGCTTTTCTTGAACGAATTTCATTATCTTCCGTCGATTTTTCCTCATTTTCTTCCTCCTGTTCTGGAAGAGCACTGTTCAATTTATATGACCATAGAGAAACCTTTTTACTGATTTCTTCTATTCCAATAGATTCATTTCTAGTTGTTTGATCATTTGAATCAATTGTAATTATATCGAATACAAATTTCAAAGATTTTGCTTGACTTTCTGAATCAATTTTTCTTTGTTCTGCCAATAAAGAACAGTTTTTCAAAGAAAAATTGGGTGTGAATTCAAAAGAAAATAAAGTTAAGGAATTACCAATATAATTCAAAAATGATTTACCACCACCAAGTGAATTCTTTTGATGTTCAAATTCTCGGAAATTATTAGGAAGTAGCTCATGGATCTTATTTATCCAAAGACTTTTTATGGAATCTTCCATATAAGGGATAAAATCATTCATGATTGTACATAAATCAAAATTTTTTATTGCTCCACGGCATGGTCCGCTCAATAAAGGATCATATGTTTTGGTCAAGCATTCTTGTTCATTCTCATGATTGCAAAATCTAGTCCTTTTTTCTAGCATATCTAGAGCAAGAAATCCCTTTTCTTTTTTTTCTTTTTCTAGAGCTTTTATTCGACTTATTAATTCATTGCTCAAGTTGTATTTTTTTTGTTCATTGGTATAAACCCAATAATTATACAGGTCTCCATGGGATAATTTTTTTGTCGTGTACAAAGACATTTTTCGTTCTATCATTTCCGAAAAAGTCGATAAACTAGGTGGATATGTAAAAGATATTTTTTGTTTCCCATTACTTGGACATGTATAAAAAAAATATTGTGACATTTCATTTCGTACAGCATTTTCAAACCGATCATTTTTTATATATCGCAATGGACAATTCCATCGTTTATAATCGAAAAGAAAAGTCACAAGAGGTTTTTCAAACCAGAAATAAGTCTTTTCATTTTTCTCTTCTTTAAGTCTTCCCAATTCCCAATTATCTTGATAGGTATCAAGATAAGAATCTTCGTAAACTGGGCTATCTTTATAGTATGTCTCTTTAAAGTGAAAGTGGAATTCCCCCTTTGTTTTTTCCTTTCCATTCACTCGGATCTCTTCCGTTTCATCTATTTTTTCCGGATCTTCCTGTTCTTCCGAACAAAGGGAAGGGTCTTCTTCGGCGGATCCCTCTTGTTCCTGTTTAGTCTCCTTCGTTTCGGAAGTTGTTTCTACATCGCTTTCTTCCTCACTTTCTCCCCTTTCTTCCATTTCTGAGGTTTCTTTCAGTTTCTTAGTGACAATAGGCGACGGCATTCTGCCTAAATAGTAGACACAGGTGATAAATAAGAGAATACTAAAGATTCGAGCCATAGAATTTCTCAATTCTGACACAAGGTACTTATTAGATCGAATAGAATGATTTTGCCGTATCCAGAATAATACCAATCCAACCCATTTCATGAATAAAATGTGACCAATTAACCAACCAACAAAACTACTTGTTACAAATAACATCTTGTTGTTGCATCGAAACATATAAATGTTGACTAATCTGGCTAACGTTGAACTTGGTAAAATGAAATGGTTGAATAATTGAAAAATTAGATTATTCAGGAATACACATTGAATGCTGAGATTACGCATTGAATTTCTGGTAGTAGATCCATAATAAAAAAAGTTTTTGTGATTGTTCCAGAAGAAATGAAACAAAAGATACGGTAGAACTAGGACAGTTATTGTATGAGGTCTACCCAATGCTAGATGCAGAGGCGCATAATAGATCGATATGAACATCATGAGCTGTCCCGTAATAAAACCAGTTGTTGCTGATACCTCCTTCTCGGTTCCTTCTTCCATAACCCGAGCTCGGAGAAGGAAGAGAGAAGAGGGCCCTATGGAGAATGTGGTCAGAAATCCATAATAGAGTCCGCCCACAACGACCGAATTTATTATCTTCATGCATAAGGCTAATAGATTACCTAGTAGAAAAGATTTAAAAATCATCACAAACCTCCCTTTTTCTTTTCTATTGCAATTTCTCGATTATTATATGATGATTTCTTAACTTTCCATATATAGAAACAGATAGACTATAAATGACATCTCTTATGTCAATGACACCAAAGGGATATTAAATGAATGGAATTGGGATATAGATGGAATATAATGAAATAGAGCCACTTTGAGGTTCCCTATGAAATGAGGCATGGAACGGAGCCACTACGAAGAAGTTCCGGGAGTTACGAAGGAAGCTTCGGACTCATATTGTTCATGGGTTGAGAACGGGAGTTGAACTCTATGAGGTCGAATCTCCCGTTGTTCCTCAGTAGCTCAGTGGTAGAGCGGTTGGCTGTTAACTGACTGGTCGTAGGTTCGAATCCTACTTGGGGAGATTTGATTAATTCTTAATTAAAGAATGAAGAATTGAATTAAAGGGCTCGCTTTGACCGTTAGGAGTAGGTAACCCGTTCCCTGTCTTTGTTTCTATTGCATTCTATCTCATCGTATCACATTCTGCTGTTCTACGATATTTGAGAATCGCCGTCAATACCTCGGCGTAGATCCGGGATAATCCCTTGTAAATAGCCAATTAAGAATTCTCAGATCAGATGATGTACTAGCAGTGCATCTTTGATGCAGTCATCGATTCTCCCGATAGGCCACAATTACCGCGAGCAAACATATTAATGACGAGGAACGCATTTTTGCTATGCTACTAATACTTGTACTTGCTCTGCTATTCTGCCCAAGCCTGGCTGAGGAAGAGTTACGGGGAGTAAAACACAAATATGCTGATTCCAGACTTGGTTACTATATGTAATGATCGAACTTAAAAATTGAAAAGTAAGGCAATTCTTTTCCAAAACACCTTACCACTTTAATAGTTTGGTTTTTATTCAAGAGAAATTATTCTTTCTTTTGCACAGAGGCTATTAATTAATTTTCTAAGGACATTATAACATTCTTTATGAAAAAATTAAAATTATAAGTGATTTTCTTATTAACGATCTTTACCAGTTACATATTGATGTATCTATTTTTAATATCGAGCAAAATATGAATGCCATAAAATCAAAATGACCTAAGGATAGTCCAAACGATAGATATCTATGGCACCGTAGACTAGGTCATATAGCAGAAGATAGGATTAACAAATTAGAGAAAATTGGGCTATTGAGTCCATTGACTTTCGAGTCATATCCAATTTATGAATCATGTCTTCATGGCAAAATGACTAAACTCTCTTTTATGGGACATGGGAAAAGGGCTATGGATTTACTTGCCCTAGTACATACTGATGTGTGCGGCCCATTTGATGTGTCAGCTAGAGGTAATTTTGTCTACTTCATAACCTTCACCGATGATTTGTCTCGCTATGGGTGTGTGTATCTTATGAGACACAAGTCTAAAGCCTTTAAAAAGTTTAAAGAATTCAGACATGAAGTAGAAAAGTAAACTGAAAAATCCATTAAGATTCTTCGATCAGATCGAGGAGGTGAATACCTTAGTCAAAAATTCTTGGACTATCTCAAGTAGAATGGCATAATCTCTTAATGGACTCCACCTGAAATACCTCAACTCAATGGAATTTTAGATTGGAGAAATCAGACCCCATTAGATATGGTCCGATCCATGATGAGCTTCACCGATCTTTCTGATTTTCATTGGGGACATAGTTTGTTAACTGCTATATATTTACTAAATAGAATTTCTTCTAAAATAGTTTCTACCACACCGTATGAGATATGGCATGGTAAGAAACCAAATCTGAGTCATCTCAAAATTTAGAATTGTTCGACTCATGTCAAAAGACAATAAGCAGACAAGTTAGATTATAGGTCCTTTAGAGCTCGATTCATAGGATATCCTAGAGAGTCATTAAGATATTATTTCTACATTCCAAAAGATCATAATGCGATTGTAAGTGGACATGCTATCTTTTTTAAAAAATAGTTTATTCAAGATGGCAGCATTGGAAAGCAGATCAAGCTAGAGGAGAAAGTCTCTCAAGAGCAAAGACCTAAGAACCATTTGGAACCAAATTAGGTTGAGCTAATACAATAACTACCTGCTCTACCTCATAGATCAAAAAGGATTTTCCATCCCCCTAAAAGATACTTAGATACTATTTCAGAGAAAGTAGAGAAAATGTTGCTTGTAGGTAATAGAGCTCATGGTGATGATCCCAAAACCTATAACGAGGTGATATCAGATATCGACCTCGAGAAATAGTTAGAGATAACGAAGTCAGAAATTGACTCAATGTACTCAAACCAAGTCTGGATCTTGGTAAATCTACCAGAAGGTATAGTACCTATTAGGTGTAAATGGATCGATAAGAGAAAGATTGGTGCAGATGGGAATGTAGAGACATTCAAAGCCAGATTAGTGGCAAAAGGTTATAGTCAGCGCAAAGGCATTGACTATCAGGATACCTTTTTGTCAATAGCCATGCTTAAATTCATTCGCACATTGCTTGCTATTGCAGTCTATTTCGATTATGAAACATGGCAAATGAATGTGAAAATGATATTCTTAAATGGATATCTTGAGAAAGATATCTATATGAAACAACCGCTGGATTTCACATCCAGTGATACTGATCACAAAGTATGCAAGCTGCAAAGATCCATATATGGACTTAAGCAAGCATCTTGGAGCTAGAATACTCATTTTAATGATGTGATCAAATTATTTGGTTTCATCAAGAACAAGGAGGAACCATGTATTTTTAAAATGATCAGTGGGAGTGCTATTGTCTTTCTCGTACTGTACGTAGATGATATCCTCCTTATTGAAAATGATATTCCTTTGTTGACCATGGTTAAAATGTGGTTATCTAAGAAATTCTCCATGAAAGACCTAGGAGAAGCATCCTTCATTCTTGGAATCAATGTCTAAAGAGATAGACCCAATAGGATGCTAGGTCTTTCATAGAAGAAGTACATAGAGGAGGTGCTAAAGAGGTTTAGCATGGAAAACTCCAAGAGGGGTTTGGTACCGTTTAGACATAGCATTCATCTCTCCAAGATGATGTGCCCTAGCACCTGAGGAGACAAAATGCATGAGCAAGATCCCTTATGCTTCTGCAATAGGAAGTCTAATGTATGCCATGTTATGTACGCGACCTGATATAGCCCATGATGTGAATGTCATGAGCAGATATCAGTCGAATCCAGGTGAAGAACACTGAACTTCTATGAAATGTATCCTTAAGTACTTAAGAAAAAGTAAGGATATGTTCTTGATATTTGGTAATGGAGAACTCCAAGTCCAGGGGTATACAAACTCGAATTTTATGTTCGATATAGATGATCGAAAGTCGACATCTAAAAATCTATTTATGTGTAATGGTGGTGCTACCAGTTGAAAGAGTTCTAAACAGAGAGTAATAGCAGATTCCACTATGGAAAATACATCACTGCATCAGAAGCTGCGAAGGAGGCATTCTAGTACAAGAAGTTCGCCGTAGAGATCGGAGTGATGCCATCAGATGCCATTCCTCTATACTGTGATAATAATGATGCCATAGCCCTTGCTAAAGAACCGAGGTCTCACTCAAAATCCAAACACATCAAGCGGCAACACCACCTCATCTATAATTACCTCGAGAAGGGATACGTCGAGGTCAAGAGAGTCGACTCTGCAGATAATACGGTAGATCCACTTATAAAGCCATTGGGCCAATAGAAGATCGAAGCCCACCTTGAGAAGATGGGACTTAGATTTATAGCCAATTGGCTTTAGGTTAAGTGAAAGTTTGTTAGATATGTGTGCCCTAGAAGCCAAATTATTTTCTATCATAATGTGTATTTAGTGTCTGTGATACATCCCTTGAATTAATGGCAATGATAATTCTTATTTTCTAGATTTGAAAATTTAAGATATGAATTTTCATTATTAACTTATAAAATGCTTCTGACCATAGGATCATCATGAGGATGGTGATTGATCCGGAAGGTTGGTATACAATCACTTCTTTATAGTAGATGAGTCTTAAGTCTACAGTATAGAGACATTGGAGCGAGAGTATAGGTACTCGTTAGAGAATGAGGGCACTGAGCATGAGCACCTCGAGCAGTCATTAGGAAGTCTACCTTCTCATTGATGACTAGCATGAAGCTGTAGTTGTGTGTCTGATTCTTTGACCTGAGGTGCATCGATAGTTCACCTTGAGGGTGTTATATTTTTACTACATTATGACTCGATCTCCTAGCCATTCGGAATCCTGAGGTGTATCTTGGCTATAGCATATTAATTATAGGAATTGAATTGCACCAAGAAAAAAATCTATCTACCTCGGTAGATGAGGAGTAGCCCTATGATGATCACGAGAATCAAGTCGATAAGCCTATGGCCATGGTGAGTGAAATAATAGAAAAAAGTTTCTATTAAGATTTTCATATTGGACTTGAATCTAATGATTAATCATATGATGGATATTAGGGTTTGACGAGTTCACCTTAACCCTAACCGATCGGGGCTTAAGATAGAAGAATTTAATCACATAGGTAACTGCATCGAGAGGTTCATTTTCAGTTCTGATGGATTGCCACCATATGCTGCTACGTGTCACTGATGGATTTTGAGAGCAATTAGAATGATTTAGATGATCAATCATACTAGTTGTCTGAATCAGAAAAGTTCTGATCCATCGAAAGATGTTTCGATGATGTCGATCATGACATATCTCATTACCATACGAAACTGAACCTAACTAGGTCACACAAACAAGAGTTTAGATCTGGATATCATCAATTATACTAACCTAGTTCAATTGATTTGAATTGGATTCAATTAGGTTCAAGAAAATCATGCTAGCACATGACTGAGTCTAATGTTCTCCTTTAATTACCATTAAAAGTTGTCTCGACTGAGCCAAATATATTTGGACTCACTCAGGTACCTTTACATGGTCTGACTGGAGCTTGTCCAGATCAGAAAAGGATTGTCTTAATTTATGAGATGAATTTGAGGTAACACATACCGTTTTTCATCACCTGCTAAATCCTATTTCAGACATTTGGTCTAACATTGACTTTTGACACATAGACATCTGCCCATGTGTCAAGCCATCATAGGAGAGAACATTTGGACCAATCCACCTGCTAAAAGGCAGTAGGATAAGGGGTGCACACCTAGGGAGGTGTGTGCCCATGGATAGTGATGCCTGGAGTTCGAAATAGATGTGACTCCAAGTTGCTTTGGAGTTTCTACCTAGGTGGTGCCAAAGACTAGACTTTGACCAATCTTGGCGCCATCTAAGGATGATTCAAAGGGGCTCTTATCTGATTGGATTAGATGATGTCATCCCACCAATTAGATTTAGATCTGATTGCCCAAAAGGTCATGATTGGTTGGGATGATGTGGCACTGCATGGCGCAGCAGGGTCTATATAAATCCTATCTGCACCTAGGATTTAGAGATCTAGTCCATTGCCCATGCCACAAGGCTGCTCCTCTCTCTCCTCCATGCCATCTTCAGGTCCTCTCTCTCCTATCCATGCCCAAGAATCATTGGGCTTCAGTTTGGTGTTATCCAAGCAAGAGAAAGGTGACGAGAAAGGAAGAAGGCAGCATTGCTGCAATAGACGACATCCGATCTTCAAAAGGAGTTTTGAAGATCTTCCAAATTAGATCTAGATCTAATATTTGGAGAAGTGATAAAGAAGGAGAAGATCTCTAGATCTTATCTGAGTAGATATCAGTAGAGGCCAGGCACTAGCGTGGCTAGATCCAGAACCTCTGGAAGACATCAGGATCATCAAAGGATAATCTGATTACCCGCTACAAGGTAAAATTAATTTAGATTTAATTTATTCTTTATTTTTATTTTATTTTATTTTATTAGATCAATAATATCAAATCTAAAAAGTCTCAAATTTGATCTAGATCTAAGAGAAAATTTTTTGAAATATCTCTCTTGATCCAATCAGATATGAACAATTCTAACCCAGGAAATAGGGTTTTTCCTTCACCTTCAAGTCGCCTATGTAGTAGAAGTGCTAAATATTCACTCCCTGAGTAATCCAGCCTAGACAACCTGAAAACTAGCCAAACTCCTCTCCAATCAAATATCCTCCAATCTAGATCTCACCTCTATAGATTGAGCTTCACGGCCAGGGTTAACGAAAGGACTTCATCATCAAATTAAGTCCGAACTCCTCCTTAAAGAGCCCAACCGTGATTCTAAGTCAGGGGATCTGTCATCCTTATCAACCTTCAGTTTAGGATAGTTATCCAGCTATGAATGATCCTAAAGACAACCAAACCTTAAAGAAGCGATTGAGACTCACTAGAATGCTCTAATTGCGCCCACCTATCCCAGCTTCCAAACTAAACTCCTTCTGATAGCCGATTGAAGTCCATCAAATCTCCAAGTCGATCTCCTTCTAGATAAACTCCTTTCGATCTCCAGTCAGGCTCTTTTTGATCAATCTCCTTTCGATCGATCTTCTTTCAGTCAAACTCATGTCAGTGGTCAAATTAGCCATCTTGCATCCTGAACAGCAATCGAGCAGGCTTGAATAGCATATGGATTTCGTCATCTATACGAAATTGACTTCTAGCTCGACGCATAGCCATGGACTTGCAGACGACCTCGGAGAAGTCTAAACCCCTCCAAAATCATGGGGATAGAGTTCTTCACTATCTAAGCTTCCTCACTGGTTTAACAATTTCATATGAACTTCAACTATTAATTTTTAATAGACCGGCACGTCATGACAATGGACACCACCCTCCTAACAAACTCCACATGATCCCAAACAGCTCACTTCTAGGCAATTATGGCTGTCACCATCGGTTTGTTACAAGCTCCGCCTATATAAGGAACCCTTTAGATACATTTTTTTCTAAGCTCTCATCTCCATTTTTGTTGAACACTCCATTTTTGTTGGCCAAAAGAGCTGACTTGATAGTCGAAGGGTCCTACCGGAGCCATCCTGACTCTGGTTGGAACTTGTTTTGTAGATCACCAATAGTGACCTCGTCCTCTCTAGCTCTAATTTATTTCGGCATCAACCAGATTTTGTACCAACAGAACTGGCACTAGAGGAAGGGACACACTCTAATCCCTTGTTCTCAAAGGAACGCTCAATAGAATTCATTTTCTACTTCAAGTTATTCTTCTTCTTTGATCGGCCCTACAAGATGTCGCTCAGGAAGGAATCAACCAAGCGATCTACCACCTCTACGACTAGATCTCACCTAGATCTGCCTACTCTAACTTCTTCTCTAGCACCCCAAGCTCCACTGCCAACTATGGTGGATGTGGAGTAGTTCAATTTGCTAATCCAGCAGATCAAAGGCCTCGTAGAAGCAGTGCAGGCCATGCAATAGCCCCTGACATCAATTCAATGGGAGAGAACTTTATTGGAATATCAAGAAATGGTACAAGGAAGGTCCACCTGGGCAAGCCATCCGTGAAACCTATTGAGGAAAAACAAAGAGGAAAAACAAAGGGCTGAGAGCCCCTGCTCTGATCATGACTCAACTCCTGGAGGATCGCTACCTCTGTTCTACTAGAAGACCCTTAAGATTCATAATCGAGAGGACCTTCTCTATCAAAAGCTTCAAGAGATGAACTGACAAATTGAGGAATTTTGCCAAGCTCCTCCAGCTCATGATGATGATATCTGACCGACCCTCCTTTCTCTCAATGAATCATGTAGGAGTTCGTCCCACCAAACTTCAAATATTCTTAATTTAAGAGCTACAACAAAACAACTGATCTGATCGACCACCTTGAAGCCTTCTAGATTATGATGCTACTCCATGGTGCATCAGATGCCATTCTATGCCAAGCTTTCCCATCTACTCTTAAGGAGGTAGTAAGAAACTGGTACTCGACTCTTAAGTCGGGTACGATCTTCTCTTTCGATCAAATGAGCCATTAGTTTGTATCTCATTTTATCAGCAATCGATGTTCAAGGCAAGGTTCGGACTCTCTCATGAACATAAAATAGAAGGATGGAGAGTTCATCCAAGCTTACGTCAGTCGCTTCAATGCTGCTGCACTAGAGGTCTGAAATTTGGACCAGTCGATAGCTATGGCTGCACTGAAGGACGATCTTCAGAAGAATGACCTTCTATTCTCCCTAGAAAAAAAATACCCTAAAAATTTTGCTAATATGCTCGCCCAGGCTGATGGTTATGCCTGAGCAGAAGAGGCTTTTAAAGCCAAAAATGATGAAGTTATAGGAGAGCAGCACGCAGGAGAAGCTAGCAAGCCCGTAGTTGAAGAAAGGCCAAATGAAGCTCGACCACACTCTAAAACTCTTGAGCGCAAATGAGCCCAAACTCCTTCTCGAGCTTGCCAGCAAAGAAGTCCTGACAGAAGGGCACGATGGAATTTCTCCCAAAAGATTCCATAACGACACTACCCTCAATGCTCCAAAGATCCAAGTACTGATGGAGATCAATGAGTAGCTACCGAGGCCAGAAAAGATGCGGTCTCACCC
This sequence comes from Cocos nucifera, assembly GCA_006176705.1. Lineage (NCBI taxonomy): Eukaryota > Viridiplantae > Streptophyta > Magnoliopsida > Arecales > Arecaceae > Cocos > Cocos nucifera. The sequence continues at coordinate 71,349 of QRFJ01000396.1, read as the reverse complement.
TAGCAAGTGAAATCCTAATAAGTACTACCTTTATCATCATGAGCATGGTCACGATACCAAAGAATGCATTCAGCTCCAAGGCAAGATCAAGGAGCTCATCAGGTGGGGCCGGCTAGGTCATTTTCTATGGCATTGGCCTAAAGAAAGGAAAGATCGGCTGACAGTGCTGTCACAGTTAGAGGTGCCAAGGAGGAAAGAGTAGTAGGGAGAATGGCCTCCACTAGGCATCATCAATACCATCACAGGGGGACTTTGACGGGGGGAGATTGGAGGATCGAAAGAGCAAGCTAAGCAGTAAAAAACTGAAGAACACATTTCTTTCATCGAAGAAGATGCATAAGGGGTATAATTTTTGCACAATGATGTGATTATAGTTTCTTTGAATATTGTCGATTACGATGTACACCACATTCTTATAGATAATGAAAGCTCTATCGATGTCTTATTTTATAATGCTTTCTCAAAATATCCATGCCTAATAGCCGTTTGGGACCAATGAGTGCCCCATTGGTAGAATTCACTGGCGACACTATCCCAGTTGAAGGAGTAATTACTTTACCTATGGTTGCAGGGCGATACCAAAGGTAGTCCTAGGCATAAGTTGATTTTTTTGATAGTAAGAACTCCTTCCACTTACAATGCTATTCTTGGTCGATCTGGTTTAAATGCACTTCAAGTAGTTGTATCAACTTATTACCTTAAAATAAAGTACCAACAAACTATGGGATCGAAGAAGTCAAAGAAGATCAAGCCCTAGCAGACACTGCTATATTATTACATTATAGGGAAAAGGTTAGCTAGATCCTTGCTCGGTGGATGAACTTGATGCCCGTGATGATCTTGAAGAGAAATCCTGATTTTCTGGATCAGGTTCGTTCAGATCTGATCAGATCAAGAGATATATTTTAAAAAAAAAATTTTTTGATTTAGATCAGATCTAAGATATTTTAGATCTAATTATTATTATTTTAAAAATTAAAATAAAATTAGATAAATTAAATCAAATTTAATTTATCTTGAAGTGGGTAATCTTCTTACCCATTGATGATCCTATAAGCAGCGGAAAGTTCTGGATCTAGCCATGCAAGTGCCTGGCCTCTACCGGTATCCACTCAGGCTATATCTGGAGACCTCTTCTTCTCTATCACGTCTCCAAAAATTAGATCTTGATCTGATCTAGAGGATCTTCAAAACTCCTTTTGAAGATCAGCAGTCATCCTTTGCAACAGTGCAGCCTTCTAGCTTTCAGTCGCCTTTCTTTGATCTGGATCGCATCAATCAAGCTCCAAAACTCTTTTGGATGTGGAGAGGAGAGGGAGAAGGTGAGTTTGGCATGGAGGAAGAGGGGAGAGGCAGCCTTGGGGCATGGGGAATTATGATTCAATCCTACTTTCAATCATATTCTAGGTTGGGCGTAGGGTCTTATTTATAGACTATCTGTGATCCAACTTCTCTTCCTCCCAACCAATCACAACTCTTTGTGAAATCAGATCTAAATCTGATTGGTCGAAATAGAGTCCCCTAGATTCCTCCTTAGAGAGTGCCTAAGACTAGTGAAAGTTGGTTCTTAGGATAACTCTAATTGAAATCCAAAAAGGAGATGGAGTCCCTATCCAACAGGGACTCCTGGCGCCTCCAACTTGGGCACACGCCACCCTCCAACATGGGCACACGCCAAGGGTGGCGTGTGCCCTCTTCCTTGCCAGATTCTGGCAGGAGGACAGGCCCCCACCAGCTCTCGAATAGGTACGTGACATGTGGAAAAAAGTCAAAGTATCAATGGTCAACATTTGACCAATCAAAGATAAACTTTTGACCAAAGTCAAAGAACAAGAAATGGCAGGTGACCAAAAATGGTAGGTAATGTCTTACAAAATAAGACAACCTTTTCTGACTTGGACAACCTCCAGTCAGACCATATGAAGGCCTCTGATTGAGCACAAACTCCTTTGGCTCAGATAGGACAACATATTTGCGATAGCAAAAGAAGAACGTTAGGTTCAATCGAGTGCTAGCACGATTTCCTTGAACCTAATTGAATCTCATTCAGATCAATTGAACTAGATCAGTTCAATTGATGATCACCAGATTCAAACCCTTATTTGTGTGACCCAGTTAGGTTCAGTTCTGTATGGTAATGGGATATGTCATGATCTCTATCATCGACATCATCGAAACTCCTTTCGATGGATCAGAACTCTTCTGATTCGAACAGCTAGAATGATCGATCATCTAAATCATTCTAATTGCTCCCAAAATCCACCAGTGACACCTAGCAGTATATGGTGGCAACCCATCAGAGCTGAAATGCGAACCTCTTGGTGCAGCTACCTTGTGTGATTAAGTTCTTCTATCTTGAGCCCCGATCAGATTAGGGTTAAGGTGAACTCGTCAAACCCTAGTTTCTGTCATATGATGTAATCATTCGATTCGAAGTCCGATGTGAAAATCTAAATAGAAACTCTTTCTATTATTTCACTCTGCCATGGCCATGGGCTTCTGGACTTGATTCTCATGATTATCATAGGGCTGCTCCTCTACCACCGAGGTAGATAGATTCCATCTTGATGCAATCCAGTTCCTACAATGAACATGCTATAGCCAACATACACCTCAGGGTTCCATATGGCTAGGAGACCGAGTAATGGTGTAGTCAAACTATAACACCCTCAAGGTGAACTGTCCGATGCACCTCAGGTCAAAGAACCAGACACACTACTGCAGCATCGAGTCAGTCATTGACGAGAAGGTAGACTTCCTAATGACTACTCGAGGTGGTCACGCTCAGTGCCCTCGTTCTCTAACGAGTACCTGTACTCTCGCTCCGGTGTCTCCACACCGTAGACTCAAGACTCATCTACTAAAGAGAAGCGATTGTACACCAACCTTCCGGATCAATCACCATCCTCGTGATGATCCTATGGTCGGGAGCATTTTATGAGTTAATAATGATTATTCATGTCTTAAATTTTCAACTCTTGAAAATATGAATTATCATTACCATTAACTCAAAGGATGTATCACAGACACTAAATACACATATGTGATAGAAAATAACCCATTTTATTGATTATTAGTCAAAATTATAATTTTGCCCCTAGAAGTGTATTACAAGTGTCAGCCAATTCTGGCTTCTAGGGCACATATATCTAACAATCTCCCACTTGTCCTAAAGCCAATTGGCTACAAGTCTAAGTCCCATCTTCTCAAGGTGGGCTTCGATCTTCTGCTGGCCCAACGGCTTTGTAAGTGGGTCTGCCACATTATCTGTGGAGTTGACTCTCTTGACCTCGACGTAACCCTTCTCGAGGTAATCGCGGATGAGGTGGTATCGCCGCTCAATGTGCTTGGATTTCTGGTGAGACCTCGGCTCCTTAGCAAGGGCTATGGCGCCATTATTGTCGCAGTATAGAGGAATGGCATCTGATGGCATTACTCCAATTTCTGCAGCAAACTTCTTGTACCAGAATGCTTCCTTCGCAGCCTCTGATGCAGCGATATATTCTGCTTCCATGGTGGAATCTGCTATCACCATTTGCTTGGAACTCTTCCAGCTGACAGCACCACCATTGCACACAAACAGACTCCCAGATGTCGACTTTCGATCATCTATATCGGACATGAAATCCGAGTCTGTGTATCCCTGGACTTGGAGTTCTCCATTACCAAAGACCAACATCATATCCTTAGTTCTTCTCAAGTACTTAAGGATACATTTCACAGAAGTCCAGTGTTCTTCACCTGGATTTGACTGATATCTGCTTGTGACACTCACAGCATGGGCTATATCAGGTCGTGTACATAGCATGGCATACATGAGGCTCCCTATTGCAGAAGCATAAGGGATCTTGCTCATGCATTCTATTTCCTCAGGTGTGCTAGGGCACATCTTCTTGGAAAGATGAATACCATGTCTGAAGGGTATTAATCCCCTCTTAGAGTTTTCCATACTAAACCTCTTTAGTACTTTCTCTATGTACATCTTCTGTGAAAGTCCTAGCATCCTATTCGGTCTATCCCTATAGACCTTAATTCCTAGAATAAAGGATGCTTCACCTAGGTCTTTCATGGAGAATTCCTTGGACAACCATAATTTGACTGTTGTCATCATGGGAATATCATTCCCAATAAGGAGGATGTCATCCACGTACAATACGAGGAAGACAACAGCGCTCCCACTGACCTTTTTGAAGAACACATGGTTCCTCTTCATTTTTGATGAAACCAAACATTTTGATCACATCATTGAAATGAGTGTTCCAGCTCCGAGATGCTTGCTTAAGTCCATATATGGACCTTTGCAGCTTGCAAACCTTGTGATCAGTATCACTGGATGTGAAACCTAGCGGCTGTTCCATATAGATATCTTCCTCAAGATATCCATTTAAGAATGCCATTTTCACGTCCATTTGCCATATTTCATAATCGAAATAGGCTGCAACGGCAAGCAATGTGCGGATGGATTTTAGCATAGCCACTGGGAAAAAGGTATCCTGATAGTCAATGCCTTCGCGTTGACTATAACCTTTTGCCACTAGTCTAGCCTTGAATGTCTCCACATTCCCATCTGCACCAATCTTTCTCTTGAAGATCCATTTACACCCAATAGGTACTATACCTTCTGGTGGATCTACCAAGGTCCAGACTTGGTTTGAGTGCATCGAGTCAATTTCTGACTGCATTGCCTCTAGCCATTTCTCGGAGTCGATATCTGATATCGCCTCGTTTTAGGTTTTGGGATCATCACCATGAGCACCATTACCTACGAGGAACATTTTCTCTACTTCCTCTGAAATAATACCTAAGTATCTTTCAGGGGGATGGGAAAACTCTTTCCGATCTACGAGGTGGAGGAGGTAGTGTTCTTATTGGCTCAACCTGATTTGGTTCCAATTGGTCCTTAGCTCGTTGTACTTGTGAGACTTTCTCATCAAGCTTGAATCTGCTTTCCAATGCCGCTATCTTGAATAAACTATTTTTCAAGAAAGATGGCATGTCGACTCACAATCACATTGTGGTCTTCTGGAATGTAGAAATAGTATCCTAATGACTCTTTAGGATATCCTATGAATCGAGCTCTGAAAGGACCTAAACTCTAACTTGTCCGCTTGTTGTCTTTTGACATGAGCCGGACAACCCCAAATTCTGAGATGACTCAGACTTGGTTTCTTACCGTGCCATATCTCATACGGTGTGGTAGGAACGGTTTTAGAGGGAACCCTATTCAGTAGATAAATTGAAGTTAACAATGAGTGTCCCCAAAGAAAATCAGGGAGGTCTGTGAAGCTCATCATGGATCGGAACCATATCCAATAGAGTCCGATTTCTCCATTCTGAAACCCATTGAGTTGAGGTGTTCCTGGTGGAGTCCATTGAGAGACTATGCCATTTTTCTTGAGATAGTCTAGGAATTCTTCGGCTAAGGTATTCACCTCCTCGATCTGATCGAAGAACCTTAATGGGTTTTTCAGTTTGTTTTTCTACTTCATGTCTGAATTCTTTGAACTTTTCAAAAGCTTCAGACTTGTGTCTCATAAGATACACATACCCATACCTAGACAGATCATCGGTAAAGGTAATGAAGTAGACAAAATTGCCTCTAGCCGGCACATCAAATGGGCCGCACACATCAGTATGTACTAGGGCAAGGAGATCTGTGGCCCTCTCCCCATGTCCAACAAAAGGGAGTTTAGTCATTTTGCCTTGAAGACAAGATTCACAAGTTGGATATGACTCGAAAGTCAATGGACTCAATAGCCCATTTTTTCTCAATTTGTTGATCCTATCTTCTGCTATATGACCTAATCTCAGGTGCCATAGATATCTATCATTTGGACTATCCCTAGGTCGTTTGGCATTCACGTTTTGCTCGATAGTTAGAACAGGTACATCAATATGTAGCTGATAAAGACCATTAATAAGGAAAACCATTTGCAATTTTATTTCTTTCATAAAGAATGTTACAATGGTCCTTAAAGAAGGTAATCACATAGCCTTCTAGTGCTAAGCATGAAACAGAAATCAAATTCCTGCTAGCTGCAGGCACATAATAACAGTCTTTCAAAACTAAGTCTAAACCAGATGGTAATCGAAGAGGGTATGTTCCCACGGCTACTGCAGCAACTCTTGCTCCATTACCGATGCGTAGGATCATGTCTCCATCCCTCAGCCTCCTGCTATCCTCAAGACCCTGCATGGAAGTGCACAGATGAGCACTAGAACCAGAGTCAAGCACCCAACTGGATGCAGAAGAAACCGTAAGGTTAGACTCAATAACGAGCATACCTCCAGAAGGACCTTCCTTCTTGTTCTTCAGGGTGGCCAGGTAAGTAGGGCAGTTCCGCTTCCAATGGCCGTCGCTGTTGCAATGGAAATACTTTCCTTTGACATCGGCCTTTTTCTTCGGCTCTGCCTTCTTCTTCTTTGCTCCTTCCACCTTCTGCTTTTTCACAGACTTCTTTTTCTTTCCATAAGACTTTCTTTTGGAAGAAGTCCATTCCATAGCAAGAACTGAGCCTTTAGAACCTTTCATAGAAAGCTCAGCGGTAACCAGCATATTCATTAATTCGGCCAAGGAATTTTGAAGTTTATGCATGTGGTAATTCATGATGAATTGCCCATATGCATCAGTCAAGGATTGCAGAATAATATCATTCTGCAGATCCAAGTCTAACTTCACACCGAGCTTCTCAAGCTCTTCCATGTCCTTGATCATCATCAGACAGTGATCTTGGACTGACTGCCCATCACGCATCTTAGCCTTAAAAAGTCATTTCGTGACTTGATATTTGGCTGCGCGACTCTGTTCACCAAACATCTCCTGCAGGTGAGCCAACATTTGGCGAGCAGTCCCGATATCTTCATGTTGGCGCTGGAGCTCATCAGACATCGAGCCCAACATGTAATATCTGGCCTTATTATCTTCGTCTATCCATTTTTTCAGAGATGCGCTCTCTGTTCAGTGGATGGACGGGCTGGTAAGGTGGGAGGGTCCTGGTCCAATACATGGGTTAACTTCTCGAAACCCAAAATAATTTTGTAGTTCCTGAGCCAATCTTTATAATTGGGTCCAGGTCAGTCTATGTGTGTCCAGGATACGTGCTAATGGGTTGGACGCAGACATTTTTCCTGTAGAGAGTCAAAGATTCTAGTTAGATACTGTAATTATGACTTGACCAATTTATTTAGGGAATTTTATTTTTAAATAAATTAGCTCCCACTATTTTCTCGGATCCCTACACTCCCTCTGTAGAGATGCAAAAATCTCCATGATTAATGATTTCTAGTGGGTGGTGCGGTCTCACCAACTGACTCATCACCTCACCTAACAGTTATTGGTGATGGGTTAGCCAATGAGTGAACAACTCTTGTTCAATGATTCTCTAATCATGGTGCACCCAAACTTGGTCTCTAATTCATGAATCTCACCGTATCCAAAATATTGATCCACTCCTTAGTTAAGTCAGACCCACCATTTGCATAGACTGGATTCCTAATTGAGTCTCTCACCGTATCCAAATATTGAGCCCAACTCATCCTCCAGCCCATAGCATCCAATGCCTAATAGACATGGTTGCATCTTCCCGGTGCAACTGAGCCACTGTATCCAGCCGAGAACAATCAACCCCGGGAAGGGCCCGCACATCTACAATGGTGGAAGACCTCAGACTTAATCTTTTCTTAGGGAGAATTGATTCAGGTCTCATTAAACTAGACTTGTCATAGTCATAACAATTATGACTAACCTAGTGGCATGGGTTAGCTCGGATTATTGACCACCTCAGATCAGAACTGTGTCAACAGATATGGCCAGGTAAGTGAGACCGGTGGAAGGAATATGCCATTAACTCGTACAAGAATGCATTCAGGTCGAGTAGCTTCCAATTAAAAACCAGTCGGTCGTATGTGCCAAACTTACCTTAGACACCAAATTGTTGAGTCAGAACCAATTGGGTTAGCCTACAATCCAGACTCTAACCTCTGAGCCTAATTAGGTCTTGCTTGATCGTGACTCGATCTTGACCCAGACTTAATCCTATTAGGCTGGTCAATTTAAGCATTGTTGATCCCATCTAACCAACTCTTGATTCGGTTTGATCAACCGCTTAGACCTAATTGAGCTACCCAAGCCCGAACCCAGTATTATGAATATGTCTTAGATCTAAAATTCTCAATTTTAGACCTAATTAATATTTCCATAATCTTAATTTTTAATTAAGTAGGGTTCATAAATAAAAATATGCACAATAAATCCTAGGGTTTCAGGATCTAGGGTTTTGCAGAAAGTAAGTTTTGGATTTCTGATTAAGGACGAACATGCAGCACCCCTACACATCATAAGAACACCCCATCGAATGGAAGAGAGGGCCTTTAAACCCTTCTTCATTCTTATGACCGGACGGCCAAGAGGAACGCCTTAATCAGGAACATGCAATACTACAAAATAGTTTTAGATCTATATCATATATCTCATATACAAATTAGATCTAATCATGGCATATTTTGCATACATCTCATGTATCGAATCATGCATATTTTTAGATCTAAATTATCTCATAATAATCTAAAAAATTAGATTTAAATTGATCTAATCAAAATAAATTCTAATCTAGATAATTATGTAGAACTATTCTACAACTAGTCTAGACATGCATCAATCATATCTCATATGATATTTAAAATTAAATAATTTTTATTTACTATTTTTTAGATGTTATTATAACTATTATAATATCAAAAAATAGTAAATAAATAGATCTAAAATATGATTTAATCAAATTAAATTGAAAACATGCAAGACTATTCTATAGAACTATTCTATTTTAGAACTAGTCATGCATATTTTCTAATCTTAGATCCAAATCATTTAATTTTAATTTTTTCTAATTTCAGATCTGATCACATCTCATGTGACATCTAAAATCACTTATTTTTTAATTAAAATAAATTTAAAATCAGATCTAAATACTTTTAGAACCTTGGCTCTGATACCAGTTGAAGGGAAATCCTGATTTTTCGGACCAGGTTCGTTCAGATCTGATCAGATCAAGAGATATATTTCAAAATTTTTTTTTTTGATCTAGATCAGATCTAAGATATTTTAGATCTAATTATTATTATTTTAAAAATTAAAATAAAATCAAATAAATTAAATTAAATTTAATTTACCTTGAAGTGGGTAATCCTATTACCCGTTGATGATCCTGCAAGCAGCGGAAGGTTCTGCATCTAGCCACACAAGTGCCTGGCCTCTATCGATATCCACTCAAGTTGAATCTGGAGATCCTCTTCTTCTCTATCATATCTTCAAAAATCAAATCTGGATCTGATCTGGAGGATCTTCAAAACTCCTTTCGAAGATCAGCAGTCGTCCTTTGCAGTAGTGCAGCCTTCTAGCTTTCAGTCGCCTTTCTTTGATCTGGATCGCACCAATCAAGCTCCAAAACTCTTTTGGACATGGAGAGGAGAGGGAGAAGGTGAGTTTGGCATGGAGGAAGAGGGGAGAGGCAGCCTTGGGGCATGGGAAATTGTGATTCAATCCTACTTTCAATCACAATCTAGGTTGGGCATGAATGAAAATCCTGATTTCCCGGTCTAGGTTCGTCCAGATCTGATCAGATCAAGAGATATATTTCAAAAATTTTTCTCTTGATCCCAATCAGATCATGATATGTTTCAGATCTAATTCTTATTATTTTAATAAATAAAATAAAATAAGATAAATTAAATCAAATTTAATTTACCTGATTTGGGTAATCCTATTACCCTGTAGATGATCCTAATTGCAGCGGAAGGTTCTGGATCTAGCCACGCAAGCGCCTGGCCTCTACCGGCATCCACTCGGGTTGGATCTGGAGATCCTCTTCTTCTCTATCACATCTCCAAAAATCAGATCTGGATCTAATCTGGAGGATCTTCAAAACTCTTTTGAAGATCTGCAGTCGTCCTTTTGATGCAGCGCAGCCTTCTTGCTTTTGATCGCCTTTCCTTGATCTGAATCGCACCAACCTAAGTCCAAAACCCTTTTGGACGTGGAGAGGAGAAGGTGGAGAAGTTTAGGCATGGAGGAAGGGGAGAGGCAGCCTTGGGGCATGGGAAATCTCTATTCTAATTGCATTCTTTTTAGGGTTGGGCGCAGGGTCTTATTTATAGACTAAGCGTGATCCAACTCCTCTTCCTCCCAACCAATCACAACCCTTTGTGAAATCAGATCTAAATCTGATTGGTGGGAATAGAGACCCCTGGATTTCTCCTTAGAGGGCGCCTAAGACCAGTCAAACTGGATTCTTAGTAGAACTCTGATTGGAATCCAAAAGGGAGATGGAGTCCTTGTCCAACAAGGACTCCTAGGCGCCTCCTACTTGGGCTCACGCCACCCTTGGCGTGCGCCCTTCTCCTTGCCAGGTTCTGGCAGGGGGACAGGCCCCCACCAGCTCTCCAATAGGTGCATGACATGTGGTCAAAAGTCAAAGTATCAATGGTCAACGTTTGACCAGTCAAAGGTAGACTTTTGACCAAAGTCAAAGAACAAGAAATGGCAGGTGACCAAAAATGGCAGGTAATGTCTTACAAATAAGACAACCTTTTCTGACTTGGACAACCTCCAGTCAGACCATATGAAGGCCTCTGATTGAGCACAAACTCCTTTGGCTCAGACAGGACAACTTATTTGCGATAGCAAAAGAAGAACGTTAGGTTCAATCGAGTGCTAGCACGATTTTCTTGAACCTAATTGAATCTCATTCAGATCAATTGAACTAGATCAGTTCAATTGATGATCACCAGATTCAAACCCTTGTTTGTGTGATCCAGTTAGGTTCAGTTCTGTATGGTAATGGGATATGTCATGATCTCTATCATCGACATCATCGAAACTCCTTTCGATGGATCAGAACTCTTCTGATTCGAACAGCTAGAATGATCGATCATCTAAATCATTCTAATTGCTCCCAAAATCCACCAGTGACACCTAGCAGTATATGGTGGCAACCCATCAGAGCTGAATGCGAACCTCTTGGTGCAGCTACCTGTGTGATTAAGTTCTTCTATCTTGAGCCCCGATCAGATTAGGGTTAAGGTGAACTCGTCAAACCCTAGTTTCTGTCATATGATGTAATCATTCGATTCGAGTCCGATGTGAAAATCTAAATAGAAACTCTTTCTATTATTTCACTCTGCCATGGCCATGGGCTTCAGGACTTGATTCTCATGATTATCATAGGGCTGCTCCTCTACCACCGAGGTAGATAGATTCCATCTTGATGCAATCCAGTTCCTACAATGAACATGTCATAGCCAACATACACCTCAGGGTTCCATATGGCTAGGAGACCGAGTAATGGTGTAGTCAAACTATAACACCCTCAAGGTGAACTATCGATGCACCTCAGGTCAAAGAACCAGACACACTACTGCAGCATCGAGTCAGTCATTGACGAGAAGGTAGACTCCCTAATGACTACTCGAGGTGGTCACGCTCAGTGCCCTCGTTCTCTAACGAGTACCTGTACTCTCGCTCCGGTGTCTCCACACCATAGACTCAAGACTCATCTACTAAAGAGAAGCGATTGTACACCAACCTTCCGGATCAATCACCATCCTCGTGATGATCCTATGGTCGGGAGCATTTTATGAGTTAATAATGATTATTCATGTCTTAAATTTTCAACTCTTGAAAATATGAATTATCATTACCATTAACTCAAAGGATGTATCACAGACACTAAATACACATATGTGATAGAAAATAACCCATTTTATTAATATTAATCAAAATTATAATTTTGCCCCTAAAAATGTATTACAAGTGTCAGCCAATTCTGGCTTCTAGGGCACATATATCTAATAGATCTTACTGAAGAATGGGGTGAACCTATGGAAGACCTCATCTCAATCCTATTGAATGATGGAAAGGAGGATCATATTATCTAGATCGGCTCCAATTTGAAGAAAAAGTCAGAGAGCAGCTCGTTGCCTTCTTGCATAGAAGTGTTGATGTTTTTGCTTGGATTCCCATGGATATACCTAGAATTGATGCCGAAGTCATGGAACATTGTCTAACTATTGATCCCAACATCGGTCAGTAAAGAAAAAAATACATGACTATGCACTAGAGAGGTAGAAGGCAATTATGGACGAGGTCGACAAACTCCTCAAAGTCGGGTTCATCCGAGAAGTCTCTTATATGAACTGGTTCTCCAATGTAGTCCTCGTCAAAAAAAAAAATGGCAAATGGAGAATGTGCATAGACTTCAAGAAGTTGAACAAGGCCTGCCCAAAAGATAGCTACCCCCTATCCCAAATTGGTCAACTGGTGGATGCGACTTTGGGCCATAAGCTCCTCATTTTCATGGATGCCTTCTCTGGTTATAACAAAATTTGGATGGCACTAGAAGATGAGGAGAAAACTACTTTTATTATCGGTTGTGCTCTTTATTGTTACAGAATTATGTCCTTTGGTCTAAAAAATGTAGGTGCGACCTACCAGCGCCTGATGAACAAAATCTTCAAGAAGTAGATTGGCCACAATATGGAGGTTTACGTAGATGACATACTGGTTAAGAGTAGATCTTCAACAAATCATATAGCTGATCTTGAAGAAACCATCAGTATCCTTCAGAAGAATAAGATAAAGTTGAACCCGACTAAGTGTGCCTTCAGAGTGACTTCAAAAAAGTTCCTGGGGTTTATGATCTCGAGATGAGGAATTGAGGCAAATCTAAAGAAAGTTGGAGCCATCCAAGAGGATTGTCTCAAAATCAATAAAAAAAATTCAGTGCCAAATCAAAAAGTAGCAACCCTGAACACGGTGTGTGGTTCAAGGTCAGTGCCGAGCAGTGCATGCCCTTCTTTCATATTTCTCAGCATCCAAAGAGTACTTTTGTTGGACCCTTAAATCTAAGCAAATTTGTCTTTGGAGGAGTTAAAAAGTCACTACGCTTGGCACACCTTCCCGAGTTGGCTTAGCCTGAATCATGAAGCAATTTGATTCTATCTCTTGGGTCCCTCTCATTGGCTGTTGCGGTAGTCTTCATCAAGGAGAGAGGTTGGAAAGCTTGCAAAGGTTCGCTCGTGTCGTTACTAACATGTTGGTCTCAAATTTTTGAGGACACTGATAACTAGGTGATTGCCAAGTCTAGAGCAAATTAACTGCTTAATGCGTATTGTTGCTAGTCTCCAAAAGGCATGCCAATCGCTATTATTAAGGGGCTATACTATAATGATTACTTTCTTTTCACTTTATTCATGACAAAGAAGACAGTTCTTATGCGAGATAGATGTGCTTTAGATAAGAATACCAAAATGAAATAAAAAATCGAGTGTGATGAGAGTTGACTATTAATTTTCATCCTCGGCCATTCAATTAAAGTCCAAAGTAATTGGTAGATTTATATGTGAGAATGACACCTCCTAGATGAAGCCAAACTTTGGGTGAAATGTAGGCTCATTATTACCATGTGTTGCAGACGAAAATCCCTTGTAGAGAAAAGCAAACTTCCTAAAGGCTTCTGGGCCTTGTATGTAGTACGAAGTTATCTAAATGCTTGTCTGGTGTTAGTATATTAGGTCTATAGTTTTGTTATAAGTTAATCGAGAGAACCATTGCCGAATATGGCACTGCATTTTGATGAGTTTCTGCAGAGCAAACAATGGGGTAGAAATATGAAGGCTTGATTGTGGGTTGAAGATAGCCAAGGAACTTGAAGTAGATTTCTAAGCTTCCGGCATGGCTTATAGTGGACTTCCAGTTAAGTAAGTGGATATGATTAGTGGGCAATTAAAAGGCTCGAAAAGGAAAACATGATGAAAATATTTGGAAGGGTAGAGGATTCAACCTAGCCTCAAATAAGTTTAGCATCAAAACAGATCTTGAAGAGTGGAAAAGTGGTAGGAGCCAACTTCCCTCCCAAATTAGCCATACTACGCCGAGTAATGAAGCTACCCAAAGAAGTTCTTCTTTGTGAAGTTCTGAGTATCCAAGCTTAGAGGAACCCAACCAATAATGCAGGTTGACCATGAAAAACCAAACTGGATTGAACCCTGCTCGTGTGCCTTTACCTCAGAAGCGTGGGTGTTGTTAGATATATGTGCCTAGAAGCCAGAAAGATGGAACTGGACACTTGTAATACACTTCTAGGGGGATAAAATACTGTAATTTTGACTATAAATTAATAAAATGGGTTATTTTCGTATCAGCACTTGTGTAGTTTAGTTGTCTTGTGATACATCCTTTGAGGTTAATGGCTTAATGATAATTTCAATAATTTCTAAGAGTTGAAAATATTTAAGAACATGAATAATCTTATTTAACTCAATAAACACGTCCCGACAATAGGATCATCAATCGAGGATGGTGATTGATCCCGGAAGGGTGGTGTATCGATTGCTTCTCTTTAGTAGATGAGTCTTGAGTCTACGATGTGGAGACATCGACGCGTAAAGTACAGGTACTCATTAGCAGAACGAGGGCACTGAGCGTGACCACTCGAGTAGTCATTAGAAATCTAAACCTTCTCGTCATGGACTGACTCCATGCTGTAACGTAGTGTGTCTGGTCTTTGACCTGAGATGCATTCGATATTCACGCTTGAGGGTGGTTATAGTTGACTACACAATTCACTCGGTCTCCCTAAGCCATAACTGGAAACCTGAGGTTAATGTTGGCTATGACATGTCTTGTAGGAACTGGATTGCATCAAGATGGGATCTTGGATCTTAACCTCGTGGGTAAGATGGAGCTAGCCCTATGATTAATCATGAGAATCAAGTCCTGAAGGCCGCATCGCCAGGTGGCAGAGTGAAATAATAGGAAAAGAGTTCATATTTAGGTTTTTCACATTGTGAACTCGAATCGAATGATTTAATCATATGACAGAGAACTAGGGTTGACGAGTTTACCTTAACCCTGATCTGATCGTGGAAGTGGCCAGATAGAAGACTTATGCATACATTTATTTTACAGGTTTGCACATGGCGATTTTTTTCTTTTTCTTTTGTTTTTTCTCTTGTTGCTATGTTTTTTTTTTTTCGGTTGTTTTTTTATCTGAGTTAGTTAGTTTTTATTTTTTTGTATTGTTTGATTCTATTATTGTCGGTTTTTTTTTGTTTGTTTTTTTGGCTTGTTTTGTGTTTTTTCTTTTGTTGTTGTTGTGTGGATAGCTGTATAGAGTACAGAGTTCGCATTCAGCTCTGATGGGTTGCCACCATATACTGCTAGGGTGCACTTCTGTGGATTTGGGAGCAATTTAAGAATGATTTAGATGATCATTGTCAATTCTGCTGTTCGAATCAGAAGAGTTCTATCAATCGAAGGAGTTTCGATGATGTCGATGGGATAGAGATTCATACATATCCCTTACCATATCGAGAAACGAATCCTAACTGGATCACACAACAAAGGGTTGTGAATCTGGTGATCATCAATTGAACTAAATCTATTCAAATTGATCTGAATGAGAAGTTCCAATTAAGGTTCAAGAAAATCGTAGCTAAGCACTCATTGAACCTAACGTTCTTCCTTTTGCTATCACAAATATAGTTATCCTGTTGAGCCCAAAGGAGTTTGTGCTCAATCGAAGGCCTTCATATGTCAAACTGGAGGTTGTCCGTTGAGAAGGTTGTCTTATTTTATAAGATATTAACCTGCCATTTTTGGTTCACGCTACCATTTTTTTGTTCTTTTGACTTGTGGTCAAAAGTTGACCTTTGACTGGTCAAATGTTGACCATAGACACTTTGACTTTTTGGTCCACGTGGTCAATGCACCTATTGGATTGAACTGGTGGGGCCACTATCCCCCAATCAGCACCTAGCAAGGAGGAGGGCGCATGCCACCCTAGGCGTGCGCCCCCAAGTTTGAGTGCAGCCTTGTGATGTCCTTTGTTTGGAACAAGGACTCCACCTCCTTTGGATTCTAATCAGAGTTCTAACTAAGAATCCTATTTGACTGGTGTTAGGCCACCCTCTAAGGAGGAATCCAGGGGTCTCATTCCCACCAATCAAGATTTAGATCTGATTTTCACAAGGTTGTGATTGGTTGGGAGGAAGAGGAGTTGGATCACGCTTAGCTATAAATAAACTGCGCCCAACTCAGATTTTTCCTAATGCAATTAGAGAGAGATTTCCCATGCCTCAAGGCTGCCCTCTCCCCTCTTTCCTCCATGTCCTAAAACTTTCTCCTCCCTTCCTTCTCCACGTCCAAAGCAGTTTTGGAATTTAGGTTGGTGGCATTCCAGATCAAAAGAAGGCGATCAAAAGAAGAAGGCTGCACTACTGGCAAAGGACCGACTGCTGAATTACCTTCAAAAAGGAGTTTTGAAAGATCCTGCCAGATTCAAGATCCAGATCTAATTTTTTGGGTAGGCATGATAGAGAAGAAGAGGACTCCAGTTCCAACCTAAGTGGATTATCGGTAGATGGCCAGGCGCTTCTGTGGCTTAGATCCGAACCTTCCGCTGCAATCAGGATTATCTAGTAGGTAATAGGATTACACCATAATCTGGTAAATTAAATTTGAATTAATTTATCTTATTTAATTTTATTTATTAAATAATAAGAATTAGATCTGAAATATATCAAGATCTAATTGGATCAAGAAGAAAAGAGATTTTTGAAAATATATCTCTTGATCTGAATCAGATTCTGTACGAACCTGGACTGGGTTACGGGGGAAAATCAAGGATTTCCCTTCAACGGTATCAGAGCCCTAGGTTCTCTAAAGTTGTTTTAGATCTGATTTCTGGCATTAATTTGTAATCTAATTATAAATAAAGTGATTTCAGATACACAGATGAGAATGTGATCAGATTCTAAATCAGAAAAAATAAAATTAAAATGATTTGAGGCTCGGATCTAAGAACATGAATATATGCATGACTAAGTTCTAGAATAGATAGTTTTTGCATGTCTTTGATTTAATCGATTAATCATATTTTGGATCTTCTTATTTAACTATTTTCTGATATTATAAGTTTATAATAACATCTGATAAATAGTCAAATAAAAATTATTTAATTTTAAAATATCATATGAGATATGATTGATGCATGTCAGACTGTTGTAGATAGTTCTAACATAAATTTGGTTTAGAAATTAAGAATATTTAAATTTTGATTAGATCATTAATCTATTTTTTTAGATTATTTTGATAATTTAGAATTGAAAACATTGCAATGTATTATAATACACATGGATGTAATGCAGAAATATGCCATGATTAAGATCTACATTTATAATATGAGAAATATATGATATACAGAATTCTGAGATATTATTTTGTTAGTATGAAGTTCCTGATTAAGGCGTTTCCTCTTGGCCGTCCGATCATTAAGAACGAAAGAAGGGTTTAAAAGGCGTCTCTCAATTTCTCATTTCGATGGGGTTGTTCCTTATGACGTGTAGGGGTGCCTGCATGTTCGTCTTATCAAGAATCCAAATACTTACTTTTCTGCAAAATCCTAGATCCTGAAACCCTAGGAATTGTATTTGCACATATTTTGAGTTTATAGCAGAACCCAACATTAATTAGAGAATGAAGTTTATGGATAATTAAGTTAGGTCTAGAAAATTTGAGAATTTCCAGATTCTAGAGACTATTACTTCATAATGCCTGGGTTTCGGGCTTGGTAGCATCAATTAGGGTCTTAAGGCGGTTGATACAAACCGAATCAAAGAGTGGTTAGAATGGGGATGCAACAATGTTAAATTGACAAAAGCCTAATAGGATTAAGTCATGGTCAAAGATTGAGTCCACGAATCAAGGCCAACGACCTAATTAGGCTCAGAGGTTAGAGTCTGGATTGTAGGCTAACCAATTGGTTCCTGACTCAACAATTGGTGTCTAAGGTAAGTTTTGGCCATAGACGACCGAGCCTGGTTTTTAATTGGAAGCTACTCGACCTGAATGCATTCTTGTACGAGTTAACGGGCATATTCTACCCCGGTCTCACTTTACCCTTGGCCAAATATCTGTTGACCATAGTCTAAATTTGAGGTGGTCCCAATATCGAGCTATACCCGATGCCATCTGAGGTTAAAGTCATAATTGTTGATGACTAACCAAGTCTAGTTTTAATGAGACCCTGAAATCAATTCTCCCTAAGAAAAGGGATTAGATCTGAAGGTCTTCCACCATTGTAAAGAGTTGCGGGCCCTTTTCACCGGGGTTGATTGTTCTCCAGGCTGATAGAGTGGCTCCAGTTTTGCACCGGAAAGACGCAAACCATTGTCTATTAGGCATTGATCATGGGTGGAGGATGAGTTGAGCTCAATATTTCCGTGATACGGTGATGAGATCAATTAGGAATCCAGTCTATGCAAATGGTGGGGTCTGACTTAACTAAGGAGTGGGGGAAAAAAAAATTCCAATATTCCGGAGAACTGAGTGAGATTCATGAATTAGAGACCAAGGTTTGGGTGCACCCTGATAGAGAATCATTGGAACAAGAGTTGTTTCACTCATTAGCTAGACCTCATCACCAAATAATCTGATTAGGTGAAGGTGATGAGTCAAGTTTGGGAGAACCCTAGACACCACCCAC
The DNA here is from genome assembly GCA_006176705.1 of Cocos nucifera. Lineage (NCBI taxonomy): Eukaryota > Viridiplantae > Streptophyta > Magnoliopsida > Arecales > Arecaceae > Cocos > Cocos nucifera. The sequence goes on along the minus strand of QRFJ01000396.1, from coordinate 52,810 downwards.
ACTAAGAAATCATCAATCGCGAGTATGATTTTTGTTGCATCTCTACAGAGGCAGTATGTAGGGATTCGAGAAAAATAGGTGGGAGCTAATTGTGTTTAAAAAATAAACAATCCTTAAAATAATTGCTACAAGTCAAAATTACAATATCTGACTATGATTATCTTTTGACTCTCTACATGAAAAATATCTGCTCCAACCCACTGGCACTAATCCCTAGACACACACAAAGAGCTGACTGGTCCAATTATGAAAGATGTGCATCAGGAACTTAACAAGAATATATTTTTAAGGGTTCTGAGAAGTGTAACCCATGTTTTGTACTGAGGACCCTCCCACCTGGTTTACCAGCGTCGTCCATTTCCACTGAACCCAGGAGCATCTTTGGAAAAATGGGATGACGAAGATCAATAAGGCCCAGATACTAACATGTTGGGCTCGATTCTGATGACCTCCAGCGCCAACCATGACAGTTATCCGGAAACTGCTCGCCAAATGTTGGCTCACGCTGCAGGAATGTTTTGGTGAACAGAGTCGTGGCAGCCAAAATATCAAGTCACAAAAAACGAACTATTTAAGGCCAGATGCGTGATGGGCCAGTCAGTCCAAGATCACTGTCTACAATGATCAGGACATGAGAGCTTGAGAAGCTCGGTATGAAGTTGGACTTGGATCCTCGGCATAAATGATATTATTCTGCCAATCCTTGACTGATGCATTTGGGTAATTCATCATGAATTACCAACATGCATAAACTCAAAATTCCCCTTGGCCGAGTTGATGAATAATGCTGGTTACGCTGAGCTTTCTATGAAAGGTTCTAAAGGATCAGTTCGCTTGCTAAATGGAAACGGACTTCTCCAAAAGAAAGTCTTATGGAAAAGAAAAAAGAAAGTCTATGAAAAAAGCAAAAGGTGAAGGTCAAAGAAGAAGAAGGCAGAATCGAAGAAAAAGGCCGATGGCAAAAGGAAAGTATTTCCATTGCAACAACGAGCTGTTGGAGTGGGCGGAAACCTGCCTAAATTTACCGGACCACCCTAAAGAAACATAGAAGGAAGGCTCTTCTGGAGGTATGCTCGTTAATTGGAGTCTAAACCTTACGATTTCTGTCTGCATCCAGTTGGGTGCTTTGACTCTGGTGCTCATTTTTGGGACTGTGCACTTTATGCAGGGTCTTTGAGGATAGCTTTAGGGCGGGCTGGAGTTGGATGGGAGATTGATCCTACGCGTCGGGTAATTGGCAATGAGTTGGCGTGCAGGCCTGTGGAGAGAAGTAGCGCGCGTGTGATACCATCTGGTTTTTAGACATTAGTTTTAAAAAAGATGGTTATTAGTGCCTACAGCTAGTAGGAAATTTGATTTCTGTGTTCATGCTTAGCACCAAGAAAGGTTAGTGATCCAAACTTCTTTAAGGATCATTGCAGACATTCTTTATGAAGAAATAAAATTGCAAAAATTGGGTTCCTATTAAATGGTCTTTATCAGCTACATAATTGAGACCTGTATCTAAACCTATCGAGCTAAGAACGTGAATGTCAACGACCAGGGATAGTCCAAACGATAGATATCTATGACAACCCTGAGATTAGGTAGATATAGCAATGAAGATAGGATTAACAAAATTGGAGAAAAATGGGCTATTGAGTCCATTGATTCCGAGTCATAATCACCTTGTGAATCTGTCTTCAGAGGCAAAATGACTAAACTCCCTTGTTGACATGGGGAGAGGGCCACAGATCGTCTTTTGCCAAGTATCATACTGATGTGTGCGGCCCAATTTTGATGTCCGGCTAGAGGCAATTTTGTCTACTTAAATTACCTTTACCGATGATTCTGTCTAGGTAATGGGTATGTGTATCTTATGAGACACCAAGTCTGAGAGCCTTTGAAAAGTTCAAAAGAATTTCAGAACATGAAGTAGAAAAACAAACCTGAAAAAACTCATTAAGGTTCTTGATCAGATCGAGGAGGTGAATACCTTGAACGGAATCCTAGACTAATCTTAGGAATAAATGGCAATAGTCTCTCAATGGACTCCAACCAGGAAACACCTCAAACTCAACGGGGTTTCAAATGGAGAAATCGGACTCTATTGGATATGGTTCGATCCATGATGAGCTTCATAGACGCTCCTGATTTTCTTTGGGGACACTCATTGTTAACTTCAATCTAATCTACTGAATAGGGGTTCCCTCTCAAAAATCCGTTCCTACACACCTGTATGAGATTATATGGCAAGGTAAGAAACCAAGTCTGAGTCCCGATCTCAAGAATTTGGGGTTGTCCGGCTCATGTCAAAAGACAGACAAGCGGACAAGTTTAGAAGTTTAGGTCACTTCAGATCTCGATTCATAGGATTATCCTAAAGAGTCATTAGGATACTATTCTACATTCCTGAAAGACCACAATGTGTTTGTGAGCCGACAATGCCATTAATTTTCTTGAAAAAAAATAGTTTATTCATGATAGCTGCATTGGACAAATAGATCAAAGGTTGATTGAGAAAAGTCTCACAAAGCAGTAACGAGCTAACAGAAGAACCAAGTGGAACAAATCAAAAGTTGACCAATAAAAACACTACCCTCCCTTCCAACTCGTAGATTGGAAAGGTTTTTCCATCCCCCTGAAAGATACTTAGGTATTATTTCGAAAAGAAAATGTAGAGAAAATGTTCCTCATTAGGTAATGGTGCTTCAATGTGATGATTCCCAAAACCCTACAAACGAGGCGATATCAATATCGATCCGAGAAAATGGTTTGAGGCCAATGAAGTCAGAAACCTGACTCGATGCACCTCAAACAGTTCTGGAGCCTTGTGTAGAGTGTTTCTCACCAGAAGTGTGGAAGTGATTTGGTTGGTACGGCGGTTATGTTTTGTGGGGTGATTTATTATTGGGATGGGTGTGCGTAAAGAAAGTGGGGTAGATGGAATGTGATGTATCTTTCAAGGCTAGACTGGTGGGCAAAAGTATAGTCAACGTGAAAGGCATTGACTATCAGATACCTTTTTTCCCCGGTAGCTAGGCTAAAATCCATCCGTAACATTGCTTGCCCGTTGCAGCCTATTTTGAATTAGGAAATATGGCCAAATGGACGTGAAAATGACATTCCCTAAATGGAATATCTTTGAGGAAGATATCTATACGGAAAAGCCCGCTAGTTTCAAACATCCGTGATAACTGATCACGTTTGCGCTGCAAAGGTCCTAAATATGGACTTAGCAAGCATCTCGAGCTGGAAACATCGTTTCAATGATGTGATCAAAAGTTGGTTTCGATCGAAATGAGAGGAACCATGCTATTTTCAAAAAAGGGTCAGTAGAGGACTCGTTGTCTTTCTCATATTGACGTTGGAAGACATCCTCCTTTATTGGGAATGATTTCCCATGTTGACATCAGTCAGATGTGGTGTCCCCCAAGAAATTCTCCCATGAAAAGACCTAGGTGAAGCATCTTTATTCTAGAATTAAGGTCTATATGGATTGACCAAATAGGATGCTTAGGACTTTCACCAGAAGATGTTACATAGAGGAAGTACTAAAGAGGTTTAGTTATGAAAACCTAAGAGGGGATTAATACCTTGCAGACAATGGATTTCATCTTTCCCAAGAAGATGTGCCCCAGCCACCTGAAGAATAGAAACACATGAGCAAGAATCCCTTAATGCTTCTACAATGGGGCCCTGATATGCCATGTAATGTACAACGAGCCTGATATAGCCCATGCGTGAGTTGTCACTTAGCAGGATATTCCAAGTCAAAGTGGCAGGTGAAAACACTTGGAATCTTCTGTAAATGTATTTCCTAAGTACTTGAGAAGAACTAAGGAATAGTGATGTTGGTTGCTTTGGGTAACGGAGAAACTTCTATTCAAGGAATACACAGACGTCGACTTTACAGTCTGATATAGTGATCGAAAAGTCGACATCTGGAAGTCTATTTTGTGTGCAAATGGTGGAGCTAGCCACTGAAGAGTCCAAGCAAACTGTGAGTAGCAGATTCCCCATGGAAGCAAATATATAGCTGCATCAGAGGCCTGCAAAGGAAGCATTTTGGTATCATAGAAGTTGCTGGCAGTAAGGAAAATGGAAGTAATGCCCTCAGATGCCGATCTGTCCTTTAATGCGACAACAAAATCGGCGCCATAGCCCTTGCTAAGACCGAGGTCTCACCAAGAAGTCCAAGCACATTGAGCGGGCCGATATCATTCTCATCCGCGATTACCTTGAGAAAGGTTACGTTGAGGTAAGAGAGTCAACTCCGTAGATTAATGTGGCAGACCCACTTATCAAAGCCGTTGGGACAATGGCAGAAGAAATCGAAGCCCACTTGAGAAGATGGGACTTAGACTGTTAGCCAAATTGGCTTTAGGGACAACGTGGGAGATGTTAAGATATATGTGCCTCCTAGAAGCCAATGAATTGGCCTGGACAAGCTTTGTAATACACTTCTAAGGTGGCAAATTTGTAATTTTGACTATAATTACAAAAAATGGGTTATTTTCTATCAACAAGCTTGTGTATTTAGTGGTCTGTGATACATCCTTTGAGTAATGGTACGATAATTCAATTTTCAAACGAGTTGAAAATTTAAAGAACCAGAATAATCATTATTAACTCATAAACAGCTCCCGACCATAGGTATTCCATCAACGAGGATATGTGTATTGATCTGAATTTTACCGGAATAGGTTGGTTGTAACGATCGCTTCCTACTGTTAAGCTAGATGATCTGAGTCGTAACGTGTGGAGCCAGCTTGCCTTAGTTTAGATGAAAGGTACAATAGGTAATCTTTTTTTTCATTTTAGAGGAACGAGGAGCACTTGATTGAGCGATGAACCACCTCAGAGTGTCATTTATAGGAAGTCTCCTCTCGTCAGTATGACTGACTTCGATTGACTTCGACAGTATCTGGTGTCTGGTTTTTCTACCTGAGATGCATTCGGTAGTGGTGTCACCTTGAGACGGTGTATAGTATTGTTTTGGACTCAGTTACATTTTCTCGCGTCTCCTACCATGGAACTCGCTGAGGTGGTAATGGTTGGCCTATGACATTGTGCATTACTAGTATGACTGATTTGGGCATCAAGACTGGATCTATCTCCTTTCTGGTTGTAGAGGGCAGCCTATGATAATCATGAAATTCAGATCCCTGAAGTCATCCATGGCTGGCAAATGAATAGAAGTTTTTCTAATTAAATTTTCACATCAGACTCCGAATCGATGATACATATCAATATTAGAACAGAGATAGGTTGACGCAGTACCTTTTCACCCTTAATCTGACGTCGCAGAGGCTCTAAGATAGAAGAAACTTAATTCACAATAGTAGCTTGCACAGAGCGTTCGCATTTCAGTTCTGATGAGTTGCCCAACTATACGCTAGTGTCATCGTTGGTGATTTTGGGCACCATTAGAAATGATTTAGATGATGCGATCATTCTAGCTTTCGATCCAGAAGAGTTCTGATCCATGGAAAGAGTGTCAATGAATGTCGATGATAAGAGATCATGACATATCCCTATACCTATATAGAACTAACCTAAACTGGCACACATGAACAAGCGTTTGAATTGGTGATCATAAAATTGAAGCTGATTCTAGTTCAATTGATCTAGAATGAGATTCATTAGGTTCAAGGAAATCAGTGCTAAGCACTCCGATTGAACCCTAACGTCTTCTTTTGCTATATCGAAAATAATTCTCCTGTACTGAGCAAAAAGGTTTTGTCTCAATCAGAGGCCTTCGAATTTGGTCTACTGGAAGTTGTCCAAGTCAGATAGGTTGTCTTATTTGTATTAACATTACCTGCCATTTTTGGTCACACTGCCATTCTTGTTCTTTTGACTTTGTCAAAAGTCTACCTTGACTGGTCCAAACAATGTTGACCGTGATAACTTTGACTTTTGACCACATTCACGCACTTATGAAGACTGGGTGGGGCCTGTCCCCCTGCTAGAACCTGGCAAAGGAAGGGCCGCACGCCACTAGATGCGTTGGACCCAAGTTGGAGCGCCTTAGGATTCCTTGTTGACAAGACTTACCACCTCCCTTTTGGATTCCCAAATGCAAGTTTCTACTAAGACTCCAGTTTTGACTAGGTCTCTTAGGCGCCCCTCTAAGGAAGAATCCAGGAGGTCTCTTATCTCCACCACATCAGATTAGATCTTGATTTTCACAAAGGGTTGTGATTGGTGGGAAGCGAAGAGGAGTTGGATCACGCTTAGTCTATAAATAAGACCCTGCGCCCAACTCAAAACAATGCAATTCAGATAGAGATTTCCCATGCCTCAAGGCTGCCCTCCCTCTTCCTCCAATGCTAAACTTCTCCTGCCTTCTCCTTCCCATCACAAAAGAGTTTTTGGATTTAGGTTGGTGCAAATTCTAGATCGAAGAAAGGCGATCAAAAGAAGAAGGTTGCACTGCTGCAAAGGACGACTGCTGATCTTCAAAAAGGAAGTTTTGAAGATCCCTCCCAGATCAATCCAGATCTAATTTTTGGAGGCGTGATAGAGAAAAGAGGACTCCAGATCCAACCCGAGTGGATAACCGGTAGAGGCCAGGCGCATTGCGTGGCTAGATCCCAGAACCTTTCCGCTGCAATCAAAGGATTTAATCTAAGGGTAATAAGGATTACCCAAATCAGGTAAATTAATTTGATTTAATTTATATTATTTTTATTTTATTTATTAAAATAATAAGAACAGATTCTAACATGATATCAAGATCTGATTGGGATCAAGAAAAAAATTTGAAATATATCTCTTGATCTGAGCAGATCTGGATAACTTGACCGAAGAAATCAGGATTTCCCTTCAGGTGTCCCTCTCTTGAGATCAATAAAGGAAGCTCGAAAGAAAGAAATTAGGCCTCTGATTGGTCGTACATGAGAAAAAGCTAATATAAGAGGTCGTACTCTTGCCAACTCCTGAAATGTCTTCGACCACCTGAGGCAAATATTGTACTATGCAGAAGTGCACAGAGAAATATGTGGAAGTCAATTTGAGGGCCGATCTTATCTCAACAAAACTACTTTGACAGGGCTACTATTGGCTTGACTATGCATTCAAGATTCCTATGAGTATGCCCAGAAAAATATGAATCGTGTCAAAGAAATGCAAATAATTCAAGGCAAACTGACCTCGTGAGCTTAAACATCCCTGAGCGCTCCAGGGCATTCACACAAATGGGGGATGGACATACTTTAGGCCTTTTTTCCATGGCATCCGGAAATGAAAGTTTCCTCCTAGTGGCAAGTAAGATTACTTTACTAATGGGTCGAAGCCGAACCTCTGGCAAGATCACTGAAAGCTAAAGATAGGACTTCGTTTGAAAGTCAAATTGGGTCTCAATTTAGCTTACCTCAACTCTAGTCCATGATAATGGATGCTAATTTTTGCCAGCAACAAAATTGTGAGTTTTGTAAAAGCTTGAATATCTTATCATAATTTTACAAAATTGGTAGCTCACCACAAGCCAAACGACTGAGGTAACCTAATAGGACTCTATAATAGGCAATAAAAATGATAATTGAAAAAGGAGCAAAAAGGGACTTAGGTAAGACGTGTGAGCTTTAAAGAAGTAACACTCCGCAAGTTCTGAAAAATATGAGAAGATAGATCGATGGTAAAGAATGGGACAAGTCGAAAGAAGAATCAGTCTTAATAGTAAAAGTTTAGAAAAACTAGGCAAGGCTCATCCACTCTAGAACTGAGCTGGCTCCAGTTAAGAAGGGTCGGTTAGGTTTCAGAGAAAAATTTAGATAGAGAGCAGCATTTTGGACTAATTGGCATGTACACAACTGGATCAGCTTAGTTTAAGGACTAGAGCCAATCAGTCGCAAGGTTAGTTGGCTCAGTTCCCTGAACTGGGCCGACTCAAGCTTTAATGGATTATTATTTTTATGTAACATGGGTTGTTTTGGGTTTGGAGAGTTTTTCTATGAGCTTGGCTTGAAATCCTTTAAAGTATATAATACTGAAAACGTTAAGATTTTAAAGAGTAACTGAAATATACTAAATAAAAAACTCTTTTTCTCGCAAAATCTCTTCCTCCTCCTTTTCTCTAATTTCCTGATTTATTTGCATTGCTTCTAATAAAGATCTCTAAGAAGTAACTTCCTTGATTTCTTTGTAATCACCGATGGCCACGTCGATCCATGGGAAAGAGCGGTATATTTCCAACATTGACTATCAGAGTAGCTGGGTTGCAATGGAAGGAAAGGAAGACACCTAGGGTTTAAACTACATCCAAAGAATGTGCACCAGAATTCATCCTAAAACTTTTAGTTTGCTTCATGGTTATTCTGAAAGATTGATGTGAAGATTGTTTACACAGAGGAACGGTGAATACAGAAGTTTGAAAAGAGAATCTAGGGCTAGTTAGATCTTCTGTAGAAAGATAGTTTAATTATGGTGATCGTGAAGGGTGTTAGAAATCTGTTTCTTGACATTGTTTGAAGTCCATGGGATCAAAGTGGAATTCAAGGTGGAATTTGAGAAGTTCGACAGCAAAAGAAAAACTTATACTCTATGATAGTAAAGAGTAAAGACTTGTTTAGTTTTTAGTCAGAGGATCTACAAGGTCTTGCAAAAAGAAAGGATAAAATAAGAAATCAGTGCTGAGGATTTGAAAAAATAGTTAGAAGAAGAAAACTGCTTTTAGCACAATTTGGATGTGCTGGCCAATCAGATTTTGCTTGAGATTTGCACAGAGACTACGGCAAAAGGGCTCTGAAAGAGACTGGTAGAAAACACATACATAGGAAAGAACTGATGAATAAGCTATGGTTGAAGAAAATAGCTGTATAGTCAAGGATGTTCGAAAGGTAGAGATCTTGTTGCACAAATGTCAAGAGTTCAATCAGTGTGGGTTCTTTGAGGTGAGAGTTTGGATGTAAAAGATCGACGAGAAGAAGAATCGGGCATTGTACCTTTAGGTTTCTCTTCTTAGGTTTCAATATGTTATGGTCTCATAACAATTTAGGTTTATGGGAAGGAGATCCCCTTGGGTGTTTGTATGCTCATTATTATCTATATTATTGTAGTTCTAAATTTGTATTAGATATTGTTATCTGTCATTAGTGAATGTTCTCTATAGCTTGAGTAGCTGTGGCTATGAATAAAAGGAACAAGGAAAGAATCAATAGAAGAAAGACAAGAGAAAATCCAAGGGTAGGTTAATAAGCGGCAGGAGTTGAGGAGAGGATACAAAGGAAGATACTTAAGTAAATATCATCGATCAGGACATCTGAGGAGCAAGATTATGCGGGCCGCTTGTAAACGAGAAAAGGGAAGGACAGGAGATGAATGCATACTTTCTAATGAGTCCATGGAATAGACGTTGCTAGTTTTTATCAAAAGAATCCATAGAGTGCAATAACTATATGATATAGATCAGCATGCTCGCGACCAAAACTATACTTCTCATCTGGAAGTAATTTTGCTACCTAGGCGGGGCGAGTGCCAGTGGTGGAAGTGGTTAGCGCTTGGAGAATGACACCCAATGCAAAAGTAGTTTGGAATTGACTGTATCAGGATGAGGATGACAATGGATTATTCTATATTGATCAAAGTGTCAGGCATGATTACCGTGGAAGTTGAAAAGAATTAGAATTTTTTTGGGCTACCTTGGAGGATAGGGGTTTATGCTTTGTACTAGCTTCGGCTGGGCAGTTGGATGTCTGAAAAATTTTCCAAAGGGAGCTGTTGATGGGTGATGAGATGTAGAAGACGGGCAACATCTTTATAGATAATGAAAGGCTTCAGTGATAAATGATAGTGCAGACTTTGTGCTAGCAGCAGCAGCAGAAGGAGCAGATTGTTATATCGGCTTATGGCACCATCGGATGGATCATATGAGTGATTGTTGGGCTCACAGAAACTAAGAGAAGAGATATGATCCTAGCTCTAAAGAAGGAGGGCATAGATCTTTGTGCCGTGTCCTGCCAAGATATGATGAGTTTTCCAGAAGTACCAAGCGCAGCGAGGGAGTGCTGATTTAGTGCACACCAGATGTGTTGGGAGACCAATTTTGTTATCAGCTAGAGTGGGGCAAAAGTTAGCGTGGGGCTTATTAAAATAACTTTGTTAACTTGTGTATTGAGTATGTTTCTGGGGTGTGAATTTATCTGATTGAGAAAAATTAAGGTGTTTGTCGCGGTTTCAGAGCCTGGAGAGCTAAAAGTAGAGAAGGAGTCAGGTGTATTTTATCAAGTAAAGTTTCTAAAGGTCGGACAAAATGGAGGAATAGTAATACTAAGCCTGAGTTGAGGTACTATTGAGGAATGGCATCAAACGCCTTGTAACATAGTGAGGATGACTTTCCAGCAAGAAATGGTATCGGGAGAGAATGAATCGAACACTGTTGAAGAAGACACACGGAGTTTGAAGCTGGCAGACATCAACTCCAAAAGTTCTTTTGGGTGATGCCTCTAACTGTTTCTGTTCTCATGTGAATAGGTCCCTCATTATAAGCAGAATGGAGGCATCCAGAAGAGGTCAAAGTTGAAAGAAGTGGAGCTTTGGCCACTGGAAAAGTCTTTAAGTTGCACAAGCTATGCACATGTAGAGGCAACTGTGAGGAGCAAATTGGAGTCGAACATCTCAAAGATGAATTCAATATGGTATCCACAGGAGTCCAAGGGGTACCTAATTATGAAACGCTCAGGCCAATAGAAGTCAGTGATCAGTAGGGATGTTATCTTTTGATGAGAAGAGCAACTGTGAGGAGGTCTGGGATAAAGTGAAACTGGGGAGAAACAAAAGGTGAACAGCGATGGCGCAGTTAGAGATGATGCATGTAGGTTACATCCACTTACAGAGTGTTCCTATTGAGAGAAGCCTGGCAGAAAATTATTAATCTAGATTGAAAATCAGCATGGAGGGCCTGTATATGTCAAAACCGCGATGTGCAGGAAGCAGCCCAGACATCAGACAGAGATGTGCCAGTGGGAGTGGGGCTTTGCACAAGCCCCATGCATACTATTTTAAAGGAGATCGGTCCAGATAATGCAATTGAATGAGGTTATCTCCTATGCACT
>QRFJ01000396.1:0-41749 GCA_006176705.1 Cocos nucifera | reverse complement strand
CCTTAAACTGTACAGTATTTAATCGGACGACCTGGTTCTTTGTTCCTAATTTTTGAGTTGCAATTCTTTTTACATTTAACTGCTGATGTGTCTATTTTTTATCGTATTCGAATGGAACGTCATCAAAAAGAGATCATCTATTCCCAGTGCATGAGCCGCTGATCATTTTTTCCAATGAAAAAGTTGGTTCTAGTTATTCGGTTGTTTGTTGCTTCTTTGAACTTTTTCGGCCTGACACTTCTGAGGGCAGTTCCGAGCCTTTATTTGTCCTTTAGTGGAATAGATATTTTATGAAGTTGTGAACTGTAATAAAATCTTGAGAAATATTTTATGTCTAGTGCTTGATATTCTTTCCAAAATGTATCATATGCGAGTGTTGCACTGTTAAAGGATCTGTTGCATTCTTGAATCAAGGGACTTGAAATCCAGGGTTCTGAAGCTTATACGGTTTTCATTTTATGGTACCAAGGATGTTGTAAGCTAACCTTCTAAAATCTGCGAATTATGGATCGACGAAAGTGAATATATTTGGATGTGAACTGCTGATCTTATGTAAAAACCTAGACCACGAAACCTGATTTTAGTTGTTAACTTGGTTATAACTTTGACAAAGCAGCACTATCTGCATGATAATATGAAGCAAGCAAATATTTAGATACACTGCCAAAGACAGCTAAGCATATTTCCTAACTAGTTTCATGAAATTTACCATAGAAAATGGAGTTTCTTCATGCAGATGTACTTCCAATCTATACATACATCTGCTGATTATTAGCTGCTAATGGATCATTTTATTTCTGCCCAAGAGGCCAACGACTATTAGGAAGGAAAATTAGATGATGACGGGTCGAAGTGTTTGTTCTCCAAAACCATTATTAGGAATCTTCCCTCATGTCTCATTTTACCACCATGGAAGCATATACGGCTATGCATGTACCAGCCCGATCAATGTCACTTCTCGATTGGGAGTCCATTCTGTATCCATGCTGGATAACCACCTGCAATGTCTGTAATGCCTGTAAAACCCTGAGGAAATGAAAGAGTGTCTCAGTTCAGGGACAATGACCATACTGGATCGATCACATGATTTCACGCCAACTACAGAAATATATTTCATGTTGAATTTTTTAGATCTCGGCGATATATGGTTCTGCTGTTTGTAATTGTCTGCCATTAGATATACAGAGGCAAAGTATGTCGTTAAACTTGTACTTACAGCAGATGAAAGTTCGGCTGCAGCCATGAGTGACATTCTCCCACTCTGGCATCCCTGCAGGCAAAAGCCATAAAGCTAGTAGCTTAAGTTGAGGGCAAGGATCGAAAAATTAGTGGACATACAATGATTATCTCATCATCCTTTCTGAAAACTTCTAACACTTCCTTCAAGAAGTTTGGATTTCTTTTCATCCCTTGCACCAAAAGGAGGAAGAAAATAATGAGAAGATGCTTTTAAATGGTGAACCACAGGAAAAAAAGAACATATGCCGGTAGTTTATCAACCAAAACTTGTATCGAAGGAATTTATGATAAAACCTACTGCAATGTATATCCACTCGACCTTTTTTGAGGATTTTGATCTACGATTGCATATACTACAGTGCCCAATAAATAAGCAGCTAAATGACATTCTCAAACAACCGTATAAAATGTTAACCCTGCACAAGAAGCAATGTTATATCCACAGGCTTCCACATGGTGCATCAGTGATTTGAATACCGTTCTCCAGTCGACTTATTTTAAGGAATTTGATCTAGAAAATACTACATTACCCAATAAATAAGCAGCTAAATGACATGCTGTAGAAACTGTATAAAATGTTAAACCTGTATGGGAAGCATTGCTACATTATAGACCCTTATTCTCGGTTCAGGATGCAGAGCAGTGTGCGTCACAGTTCATCGCACACTTGAATGTTTGTAAATTGACTATATAGCATCCATTTCTTTTATAGCATGATATAAAGAGATACACTAGTAAATTAAAAAACAACAGCCATGACAACTCTAAGCCACAGAGTAAGATTGTAATGCTCTTTCATCATTAATTCTTAAATTCTGCATATTTCCCTCTCCTAGATGCCTTTCAGTCAGTCTCTTCTATTCCTGTCATCGTTCGCTTGGTGTGTAAGATAAACCTGAATTCAGATAAATGCAACAGGAAATGCATGGATATGAACATCAAACCTAGCTTCAATGCTGAATCTGCTCACAACAAATGGTCAAGAATTTTCGTTTCTAGACTAGCCTCTATGTTTTTTTTTCACAATGAAGGATTACTAATGATATTACGCCAAGCAAATGAATGCCCAGGAACTATTGATGATGTAAACATACCTCAAATTCAATTTTTAACTTCAATTTGTAAATTTCATGTTACCTTTATATAAAAAAGAGGTGCGACCTTTACCAGCGCCTGATGAACAAAATCTTCAAGAAGTAGATTGGCCACAATATGGAGGTTTACGTAGATGACATACTGGTTAAGAGTAGATCTTCAACAAATCATATAGCTGATCTTGAAGAAACCATCAGTATCCTTCAGAAGAATAAGATAAAGTTGAACCCGACTAAGTGTGCCTTCAGAGTGACTTCAAAAAAGTTCCTGGGGTTTATGATCTCGAGATGAGGAATTGAGGCAAATCTAAAGAAAGTTGGAGCCATCCAAGAGGATTGTCTCAAAATCAATAAAAAAAATTCAGTGCCAAATCAAAAAAGTAGCAACCCTGAACAGCTTTGTTTCAAGGTCAGTCGAGCAATGCATGCCCTTCTTTCATGTTCTCAAGCATCCAAAGAACTTTTGTTGGACCCTTAAATGCTAGCAAGCATTTGAGGAGTTAAAAAACTACCTTTGGCACACCTTCCCTGTTGGCTAAGCCTGAATCATGAGAGCAATTATTTCTATACCTGGAGGTCCCTCCAGTGGCTGTTGCGGTAGTCTTCATCAAGGAAGAGGTGAAAGTGCAAAGGCCGGTCTACTACATGTGCCAAATTTTGAGAGACACTGAAACTAGGTATTCCAAGTTAGAGAAATTAACTTATGCTCTATTGTTGTAGCCCAAAGGCTCCAACCTTATTTTCAGGGGCATACTATAATACTTCTCACTAATCAACCAATAAAGACAGTTCTTCATCGAATAGATGTCTCTAGAAGAATACCAAAATAAAAAATCGAGCTCATAGAGTTTGACATTAATTTTCATCCTCGGCCATCAATTAAAGTCCAAATATTGGTAGATTTTATAGTGGAATGCACCATCCTAGATGAAGCCAAACTTGGGTGAAATGAGGCTATTATTCCATGGTTGCAGCTGAAATCCCTTGAAGAAAAAGCAAACCTTCCTAAAGGCTTCTGGGCCTTGTATGTAGAAGGTTCATCTAATGCTTCTGGTGTAGGCGTAGTTTTGATTATAGTTAATCTAGAGGAAACCATTGCCAAATATGCACTGCATTTGGAGTTTCCTGCAACAAACAATGGGGTAGAATATGAGGCTTTGATTGTGGGGTTGAAGATAGCCAAGGAACTTGAAGTAGATCAACTCCAGGCTTATAGTGACTTCCAGTTAGTAGTGGGATAAGTTAGTGGCAATTAAAAGGCTCGAAAGGAAAACATGATGAAATATTTGGAAAGGGTAAGGAGTCTAACCTAGCCTTCAATAGTTTTAGCATTCAACAGATCTTGAGAGTGGAAAATGGTAGGGCCAACTTCCTCTCCCAATTAGCCATACTAGCCCAGAATGAACTACCCAAAGAAGTCTTCTTTGAAGTTCTGAAGTATCCAAGCTTAGAGGAACCCCAAACCATAATGCAGGTTGACCATGAACCAAACTGGATTGACCTGCTCGTTGCTTACCTCAAAGGTGGTGTTGTTAGATATATGTGCCCTAGAAGCCAGAAATGGCTGACACTTGTAATACACTTCTAGGGGAAAAATTGTAATTTTGACTATAATTAATAAAATGGGTTATTTTCTATCACACTTGTGTATTTAGTGTCTGTGATACATCCTTTGAGTTAATGGTAATGATAATTCATATTTTCAAGAGTTGAAAATTTAAGACATGAATAATCATTATTAACTCATAAACAGCTCCCGACCATAGGATCATCACGAGGATGGTGATTGATCCGGAAGGTTGGTGTACGATCGCTTCTCTTTAGTAGATGAGTCTTGAGTCTACGGTGTGGAGACACCGGAGCGAGAGTACAGGTACTCATTAGAGAACGAGGGCACTGAGCGTGACCACCTCGAGTAGTCATTAGGAAAGTCTACCTTCTCGTCAATGACTGACTCGATGCTGCAGTAGTGTGTCTGGTTCTTTGACCTGAGATGCATCGGCATAGTTCACCTTGAGGGTGTTATAGTTTGACTACACCATTACTCGGTCTCCTAGCCATATGGAACCCTGAGGTGTATGTTGGCTATGACATGTTCATTGTAGGAACTGGATTGCATCAAGATGGGAATCTATCTACCTCGGTGGTAGAGGAGCAGCCCTATGATGATCATGAGAATCAAGTCCTGAAGCCCATGGCCATGGCAGAGTGAAATAATAGAAAGAGTTTCTATTTAGATTTTCACATTGGACTCGAATCGAATGATTACATCATATGACAGAGACTAGGGTTTGACGAGTTCACCTTAACCCTAATCTGATCGGGGCTCAAGATAGAAGAACTTAATCAAGAACACAGGTAGCTGCACCAAGAGGTTCGCATTCAGCTCTGATGGGTTGCCACCATATACTGCTAGGTGTCACTGGTGGATTTTGGGAGCAATTAGAATGATTTAGATGATCGATCATTCTAGCTGTTCGAATCAGAAGAGTTCTGATCCATCGAAAGGAGTTTCGATGATGTCGATGATAGAGATCATGACATATCCCATTACCATACAGAACTGAACCTAACTGGGTCACACAAACAAGGGTTTGAATCTGGTGATCATCAATTGAACTGATCTAGTTCAATTGATCTGAATGAGATTCAATTAGGTTCAAGAAAATCGTGCTAGCACTCGATTGAACCTAACGTTCTTCTTTTACTATCATAAATAAGTTGTCCTGACTGAGCCAAAGGAGTTTGTGCTCAATCAGAGGCCTTCATATGGTCTGACTGGAGGTTGTCCAAGTCAGAAAGGTTGTCTTATTTTGTAAGACATTACCTGCCATTTTTGGTCACCTGCCATTTCTTTGTTCTTTGACTTTGGTCAAAAGTCTACCTTTGACTGGTCAAACGTTGACCATTGACACTTTGACTTTTGACCACATGTCATGCACCTATTGGAGAGCTGGTGGGGGCCTGTCCCCCTGCCAGAACCTGGCAAGGAGAAGGGCGCACGCCACCCTAGGCGTGAGCCCAAGTTGGAGGCGCCTAGGAGTCCTTGTTGGACAAGGACTCCACCTCCCTTTTGGATTCCAATCAGAGTTCTACTAAGAATCCAGTTTGACTGGTCTTAGGCACCCTCTAAGGAGGAATCCAGGGGTCTCTATTCCCAACCAATCAGATTTAGATCTGATTTCACAAAGGGTTGTGATTGGTTGGGAGGAAGAGGAGTTGGATCACAAGCTTAGTCTATAAATAAGACCCTGCGCCCAACTCAGATTCTAATGCAATTAGAGAGAGATTTCCCATGCCCCAAGGCTGCCTCTCCCCTCCTTCCTCCATGCCAAACTCTTCTCCTCCTTGCTCTCCACGTCCAAAAGAGTTTTGGACTTTAGGTTGGTGCGATTCAGATCAAAGAAAGGCGATCAAAAGCAAGAAGGCTGCGCTGCTGCAAAGGACGACTGCTGATCTTCAAAAGAGTTTTGAAGATCCTCCAGATCAGATCCAGATCTAATTTTTGGAGGTGTGATAGAGAAGAAGAGGATCTCCAGATCCAACCCGAGTGGATACCGGTAGAGGCCAGGCGCTTGCGTGGCTAAGATCCAGAACCTTCCGCTGCAATCAGGATCATCTACAGGGTAATAGGATTACCCAAATCAGGTAAATTAAATTTGATTTAATTTATCTTATTTTATTTTATTTATTAAAATAATAAGAATCAGATCTGAAATATATCAAGATCTGATTGGATCAAGAGAAAAATTTTTGAAATATATCTCTTGATCTGAATCAGATCTGGAACGAACCTGGACCGGGAAATCAGGATTTCCCTTCAACTGGTATCAGAGCCATGGTTCTAAATTGTTTAGATCTGATTTTAATTTATTTTAATTAATTAAAAATAAAGTGATTTCAGATGTCACATGAGATGTGATCAGATCTGAAATCAGAAAAAATTAAAATTAAATGATTTGGATCTAAGAACATGAAGATATGCATGACTAGTTCTAGAATAGAATAGTTCTATAGAATAGTTTTGCATGTCTTTGATTTAATCTGATTAAATCATATTTTAGATCTTCTTATTTACTATTTTCTGATATTATAAGTGTTATAATAACATCTGATAAAATAGCAAATAAAAATTATTTAATTTTAAATATCATATGAGATATGATTGATGCATGTCTAGACTAGTTGTAGAATAGTTCTACATAATTGTCTAGATTAGAATTTATTTTGATTAGATCAATTTAAATCTAATTTTTTAGATTATTATGAGATAATTTAGATCTGAAAACATGCATGATTATGATACATGAGATGTATGCAAAATATGCCATGATTAGATCTAAATTTGTATATGAGATATATGATATAGATCTATAACTGTTTTGTAGTATTGAATGTTCCTGATTAAGGCGTTCCTCTTGGCCGTCCGGTCATAAGAACGAAGAAGGGTTTAAAGGCCCTCTCTTCCCATTCGATGGGGTGTTCTTATGACGTGTAGGGGTGCTGCGTGTTCGTCCTTAATCAGAAACCCAAAACTTACTTTCTGCAAAACCCTAGATCCTGAAACCCTAGGATTTATTGTGCATATTTTGTTTATGAACCCACTTAATTAAGAATTAAGTTTATGGAATATATTAATTAGGTCTAAAATTGAGAATTTCAGATCTAAGACATATTCATAATACTGGGTTCGGGCTTGGGTAGCTCAATTAGGTCTAAGCGGTTGATCAAACCGAATCAAGAGTTGGTTAGATGGGATCAACAATGCTTAAATTGACCAGCCTAATAGGATTAAGTCTGGGTCAAGATCGAGTCACGATCAAGCAAGACCTAATTAGGCTCAGAGGTTAGAGTCTGGATTGTAGGCTAACCCAATTGGTTCTGACTCAACAATTTGGTGTCTAAGGTAAGTTTGGCACAGACGACCGACTGGTTTTTAATTGGAAGCTACTCGACCTGAATGCGTTCTTGTGCGAGTTAATGGCATATTCCTTCCACCGGTCTCACTTACCTGGCCATATCTGTTGACACAGTTCTGATCTGAGGTGGTCAATAATCCGAGCTAACCCATGCCACTAGGTTAGTCATAATTGTTATGACTAAGCCAAGTCTAGTTTAATGAGACCTGAATCAATTCTCCCTAAGAAAAGATTAAGTCTGAGGTCTTCCACCATTGTAGATGTGCGGGCCCTTCCCGGGGTTGATTGTTCTCGGCTGGATACAGTGGCTCAGTTGCACCGGGAAGACGCAACCATGTCTATTAGGCATTGGATGCTATGGGCTGGAGGATGAGTTGGGCTCAATATTTCCGGATACGGTGAGAGACTCCAATTAGGAACCCAGTCTATGCAAATGGTGGGTCTGACTTAACTAAGGAGTGGATCAATATTCCGGATACGGTGAGATTCATGAATTAGAGACCAAGTTTGGGTGCACCATGATTAGAGAATCATTGAACAAGAGTTGTTCACTCATTGGCTAACCCATCACCAATAACTGTTAGGTGAGGTGATGAGTCAGTTGGTGAGACCGCACCACCCACTAGAAATCATCAATCGCGGAGATTTTCGCATCTCTACAGAGGGAGTGTAGGGATCCGAGAAAATAGTGGGAGCTAATTTGTTTAAAAATAAAATCCCTAAACAAATTGGTCAAGTCAAAATTACAGTATCTAACTAGAATCTTTGACTCTCTACAGGAAAAATGTCTGCGTCCAACCCACTTGGCACGTATCCTAGACACACATAGACTGACTGGACCCAATTATAAAGATTGGCTCAGGAACTACAAAATTATTTTTGGGTTCAGAGAAGTTAACACATGTTTTGGACCAGGACCCTCCCACCTTACCAGCTCGTCCATCCACTGAACAGAGAGCGTCTCTGGAAAAATGGATTGACGAAGACAATAAGGCCAGATACTACATGTTGGGCTCGATGTCTGATGAGCTCCAGCGCCAACATGAAGATATCGGGACTGCTCGCCAAATGTTGGCTCACCTGCAGGAGATGTTTGGTGAACAGAGTCGCGCAGCCAAATATCAAGTCACGAAATGACTTTTTAAGGCTAAGATGCGTGATGGGCAGTCAGTCCAAGATCACTGTCTGACAATGATCAAGGACATGGAAGAGCTTGAGAAGCTCGGTGTGAAGTTGGACTTGGATCTGCAGAACGATATTATTCTGCAATCCTTGACTGATGCATATGGGCAATTCATCATGAATTACCACATGCATAAACTTCAAAATTCCTTGGCCGAGTTGAATGAATATGCTGGTTACCGCTGAGCTTTCTATGAAAGGTTCTAAAGGCTCAGTTCTTGCTATGGAACGGACTTCTTCCAAAAGAAAGTCTTATGGAAAGAAAAAGAAGTCTGTGAAAAAGCAAAAGGTGGAAGGATCAAAGAAGAAGAAGGCAGAACCGAAGAAAAAGGCCGATGGCAAAGGAAAGTGTTTCCATTGCAACAGCGACGGCCATTGGAAGCGGAACTGCCCTACTTACCTGGCCACCCTAAAGAACAAGAAGGAAGGTCCTTCTGGAGGTATGCTCGTTATTGAGTCTAACCTTACGGTTTCTTCTGCATCCAGTTGGGTGCTTGACTCTGGTTCTAGTGCTCATCTGTGCACTTCTATGCAGGGTCTTGAGGATAGCAGGAGGCTGAGGGATGGAGACATGATCCTACGCATCGGTAATGGAGCAAGAGTTGCTGCAGTAGCCGTGGGAACATACCCTCTTCGATTACCATCTGGTTTAGACTTAGTTTTAAAAAAGACTGTTATTATGTGCCTGCAGCTAGCAGGAATTTGATTTCTGTTTCATGCTTAGCACAAGAAGGTTATGTGATCACCTTCTTTAAGGACCATTGTAACATTCTTTATGAAAGAAATAAAATTGCAAATGGTTTCCTTATTAATGGTCTTTATCAGCTTGCATATTGATGTACCTGTTCTTAACTATCGAGCAAAACGTGAATGCCAAACGACCTAGGGATAGTCCAAACGACAGATATCTATGGCACCTGAGATTAGGTCATATAGCAGAAGATAGGATCAACAAATTGGAGAAAAATGGGCTATTGAGTCCATTGACTTTTGAGTCATATCCAACTTGTGAATCTTGTCTTCAAGGCAAAATGACTAAACTCCCTTTTGTTGGACATGGGGAGAGGGCCACAGATCTCCTTGCCCTAGTACATACTGATGTGTGCGGCCCATTTGATGTGCCGGCTAGAGGCAATTTTGTCTACTTCATTACCTTTACCGATGATCTGTCTAGGTATGGGTATGTGTATCTTATGAGACACAAGTCTGAAGCCTTTTGAAAAGTTCAAAGAATTCAGACATGAAGTAGAAAAACAAACTGGAAAAACCCATTAAGGTTCTTCGATCAGATCGAGGAGGTGAATACCTTAGCCGGGAATTCCTAGACTATCTTAAGGAAAATGGCATAGTCTCTCAATGGACTCCACCAGGAACACCTCAACTCAACGGGGTTTCAGAACGGAGAAATCGGACTCTATTGGATATGGTTCGATCCATGATGAGCTTCACAGACCTCCCTGATTTTCTTTGGGGACATTCATTATTAACTTCAATCTATCTTACTGAATAGGGTTCCCTCTAAAACCGTTCCTACCACACCGTATGAGATATGGCACGGTAAGAAACCAAGTCTGAGTCATCTCAGAATTTGGGGTTGTCCGGCTCATGTCAAAAGACAACAAGCGGACAAGTTAGAGTTTAGGTCCTTTAGAGCTCGATTCATAGGATATCCTAAAGAGTCATTAGGATACTATTTCTACATTCCAGAAGACCACAATGTGATTGTGAGTCGACATGCCATATTTCTTGAAAAATAGTTTATTCAAGATAGTGGCATTGGAAAGCAGATTAAGCTTGATGAGAAAGTCTCACAAGCAGAACGAGCTAAGGACCAAGTGGAACCAAATCAGGTTGAGCCAATAAGAACACTACCTCCTCCACCTCGTAGATCGGAAAGAGTTTTCCCGTCCCCCTGAAAGATACTTAGGTATTATTTCAGAGGATGTAGAGGAAATGTTCCTCATAGGTAATGGTGCTCATGGTGATGATCCCAAAACCTACAACGAGGCGATATCAGATATCGACTCCGAGAAATGGCTTGAGGCAATGAAGTCAGAAATTGACTCGATGCACTCAAACCAAGTCTGGACCTTGGTAGATCCACCAGAAGGTATAGTACCTATTGGGTGTAAATGGATCTTCAAGAGAAAGATTGGTGCAGATGGGAATGTGGAGACATTCAAGGCTAGACTGGTGGCAAAAGGTTATAGTCAACGTGAAGGCATTGACTATCAGGATACCTTTTCCCCGGTAGCTATGCTAAAATCCATCCGCACATTGCTTGCTGTTGCAGCCTATTTCGATTATGAAATATGGCAAATGGACGTGAAAACGGCATTCCTAAATGGATATCTTGAGGAAGATATCTATATGGAACAGCCGCTAGGTTTCACATCCAGTGATACTGATCACAAGGTTTGCAAGCTGCAAAGGTCCATATATGGACTTAAGCAAGCATCTCGGAGCTGGAACACTCGTTTCAATGATGTGATCAAAAAGTTTGGTTTCATCAAAAATGAAGAGGAACCATGTGTTTTCAAAAGGGTCAGTGGGAGCGCTGTTGTCTTCCTCGTATTGTACGTGGATGACATCCTCCTTATTGGGAATGATATTCCCATGTTGACATCAGTCAAGATGTGGTTGTCCAAGGAATTCTCCATGAAAGACCTAGGTGAAGCATCCTTTATTCTAGGAATTAAGGTCTATAGGGATAGACCGAATAGGATGCTAGGACTTTCACAGAAGATGTACATAGAGGAAGTACTAAAGAGGTTTAGTATGGAAAACTCTAAGAGGGGATTAATACCCTTCAGACATGGTATTCATCTTTCCAAGAAGATGTGCCCCAGCACACCTGAGGAAATAGAACGCATGAGCAAGATCCCTTATGCTTCTGCAATAGGGAGCCTCATGTATGCCATGCTATGTACACGACCTGATATAGCCCATGCTGTGAGTGTCACAAGCAGATATCAGTCAAATCCAGGTGAAGAACACTGGACTTCTGTGAAATGTATCCTTAAGTACTTGAGAAGAACTAAGGATATGATGTTGGTCTTTGGTAACGGAGAACTCCAAGTTCAAGGATACACAGACTCGGACTTCATGTCCGATATAGATGATCGAAAGTCGACATCTGGAAGTCTGTTTGTGTGCAATGGTGGAGCTGTCAGCTGGAAGAGTTCCAAGCAAACTGTGATAGCAGATTCCACCATGGAAGCAGAATATATAGCTGCATCAGAGGCTGCAAAGGAAGCATTCTGGTACAAGAAGTTTGCTGCAGAAATTGGAGTAATGCCATCAGATGCCATTCCTCTTTACTGCGACAACAATGGCGCCATAGCCCTTGCTAAGGAGCCGAGGTCTCACCAGAAGTCCAAGCACATTGAGCGGCGATATCATCTCATCCGCGATTACCTTGAGAAAGGTTACGTTGAGGTCAAGAGAGTCAACTCCGCAGATAATGTGGCAGACCCACTTACAAAGCCGTTGGGCCAGCAGAAGATCGAAGCCCACCTTGAGAAGATGGGACTTAGACTTGTAGCCAATTGGCTTTAGGACAAGTGGGAGATTGTTAGATATATGTGCCCTAGAAGCCAGAATTGGCTGACACTTGTAATACACTTCTAGGGGCAAAATTATAATTTTGACTATAATTAATGAAATGGGTTATTTTCTATCACACATGTGTATTTAGTGTCTGTGATACATCCTTTGAGTTAATGGTAATGATAATTCATATTTTCAAGAGTTGAAAATTTAAGACATGAATAATCATTATTAACTCATAAACAGCTCCCGACCATAGGATCATCACGAGGATGGTGATTGATCCGGAAGGTTGGTGTACGATCGCTTCTCTTTAGTAGATGAGTCTTGAGTCTACGGTGTGGAGACACCGGAGCGAGAGTACAGGTACTCGTTAGAGAACGAGGGCACTGAGCGTGACCACCTCGAGTAGTCATTAGGAAGTCTACCTTCTCGTCAATGACTGACTCGATGCTGCAGTAGTGTGTCTGGTTCTTTGACCTGAGATGCATCGGCAGTTCACCTTGAGGGTGTTATAGTTTGACTACACCATTACTCGGTCTCCTAGCCATATGGAACCCTGAGGTGTATGTTGGCTATGACATGTTCATTGTAGGAACTGGATTGCATCAAGATGGGATCTATCTACCTCGGTGGTAGAGGAGCAGCCCTATGATGATCATGAGAATCAAGTCCAGAAGCCCATGGCCATGGCAGAGTGAAATAATAGAAAGAGTTTCTATTTAGATTTTCACATTGGACTCGAATCGAATGATTACATCATATGACAGAGACTAGGGTTTGACGAGTTCACCTTAACCCTAATCTGATCGGGGCTCAAGATAGAAGAACTTAATCACACAGGTAGCTGCACCAAGAGGTTCGCATTCAGCTCTGATGGGTTGCCACCATATACTGCTAGGTGTCACTGGTGGATTTTGGGAGCAATTAGAATGATTTAGATGATCGATCATTCTAGCTGTTCGAATCAGAAGAGTTCTGATCCATCGAAAGGAGTTTCGATGATGTCTATGATAGAGATCATGACATATCCCATTACCATACAGAACTGAACCTAACTGGGTCACACAAACAAGGGTTTGAATCTGGTGATCATCAATTGAACTGATCTAGTTCAATTGATCTGAATGAGATTCAATTAGGTTCAAGGAAATCGTGCTAGCACTCGATTGAACCTAACGTTCTTCTTTTACTATCATAAATAAGTTGTCCTGACTGAGCCAAAGGAGTTTGTGCTCAATCAGAGGCCTTCATATGGTCTGACTGGAGGTTGTCCAAGTCAGAATAGGTTGTCTTATTTGTAAGACATTACCTGCCATTTTTGGTCACCTGCCATTTCTTGTTCTTTGACTTTGGTCAAAAGTCTACCTTTGACTGGTCAAACGTTGACCATTGACACTTTGACTTTTGACCACATGTCATGCACCTATTGGAGAGCTGGTGGGGGCCTGTCCCCCTGCCAGAACCTGGCAAGGAGAAGGGCGCACGCCACCCTAGGCGTGAGCCCAAGTAGGAGGCGCCTAGGAGTCCTTGTTGGACAAGGACTCCACCTCCCTTTTGGATTCCAATCAGAGTTCTACTAAGAATCCAGTTTGACTGGTCTTAGGCACCCTCTAAGGAGGAATCCAGGGGTCTCTATTCCCAACCAATCAGATTTAGATCTGATTTCACAAAGGGTTGTGATTGGTTGGGAGGAAGAGGAGTTGGATCACAAGCTTAGTCTATAAATAAGACCCTGCGCCCAACTCAAAATTCTAATGCAATTAGAGAGAGATTTCCCACGCCCCAAGGCTGCCTCTCCCCTCCTTCCTCCATGCCAAACTTCTCCTCCTTGCTCCTCTCCACGTCCAAAAGAGTTTTGGATTTAGGTTGGTGCGATTCAGATCAAGAAAGGCGATCAAAAGCAAGAAGGCTGCGCTGCTGCAAAGGACGACTGCTGATCTTCAAAAGGAGTTTTGAAGATCCTCCAGATCAAATCCAGATCTAATTTTTGGAGGCGTGATAGAGAAGAAGAGGATCTCCAGATCCAACCCGAGTGGATACCGGTAGAGGCCAGGCGCTTGCGTGGCTAGATCCAGAACCTTTCGCTGCAATCAGGATTATCTACAGGGTAATAGGATTACCCAAATCAGGTAAATTAAATTTGATTTAATTTATATTATTTTATTTTATTTATTAAAATAATAAGAATCAGATCTAAAATATATCAAGATCTGATTGGGATCAAGAAAAAAAATTTTGAAATATATCTCTTGATCTGATCAGATCTGGATGAACTTGGACCGAGAAATCAGGATTTCCCTTCAGGTGTCCTCTCTTGAGATCAAAAGGAAGCTCGAAAGATAAGAAATTAGGCCTCTCGATATGTCGTACATGAGAACAAGCTATATAAGAGGTCGTACTCTTTGCCACTCCTGAAATGTCTTCGACCATCTGAGGCAAATATTGTACTATGAGAAGTGCACAGAGAAATATGTGGAAGTCATTTGAGGGCCAGATCTTTATCTCACAAACTACTTTGACAGGGCTACTATTGGCTGACTATGCATCAAGATTCTATAGAGTATGCCAGAAAATATGATCGGTGTCAAAGAAATGCAAATATTCAAAGGCAACTGACCTCTGAGCTTACATCCCTGAGCGCTCCATGGCCATTCACACAATGGGGGATGGACATACTTAGGCCTTTTTCCATGGCATCCGGACAATGAAAGTTTCTCCTAGTGGCAATAGATTACTTTACTAAATGGGTCGAAGCCGAACCTCTGGCAAAGATCACTGAAGCTAAAGTATAGGACTTCGTTTGAAAGTCAATTGTCTACAAATTTAGCTTACCTCAAACTCTAGTCACTGATAATGGATGCTAATTTGCAAGAACAAAATTTGCTGAGTTTTGTAAAAGCTTGAATATCTATCATAATTTTACATTGGTAGCTCACCCACAAGCAAACGACTGAGGTAACTAATAGGACTCTATTATAGGGCATAAAAATGATAATTGAAAGAGCAAAAGGGACTTAGGTAGACGTGTGAGCTTAGAAGTAACACTCCCAAGTTCTGAAAATATGAGAAGATAGATCATGGAAAGATGGGAGCAAGTCGAAAGAAGAATCAGTCTTAATAGTAAAGTTTAGAAACTAGGCAGGCTCACTCTGAGACTGAGCTGGCTCAGTTAAGAATTGGGTCGGTTAGGTTTCAGAGAAAAATTTAGATAGAGAGCAGCATTTTTGGACTATTGGCATGGTACACAACTGGATCAGCTTAGTTTAGGACTGAGCCAATCCAGTCGCAGGTTAGTTGGCTCAGTCTGAAACTGGGCCGACTCAGCTTTTATGGATTATTATTTTATGTACATGGGTTGTTTGGGTTTGGAGAGTTTTTCTATGAGCTTGGGCTTGATCCTTTATAAAGTATATATACTGAAAACAAGTTAAGATTTTAAGAGTACTGAAATATACTAAATAAAAACTCTTTTCTCGCAAAAATCTCTTCCTCTCTTCTTCTCTATTCCTTGATTTATTTGATCATGCTTTCATAAAGATCTCTAAGAAGTACTTCCTTGATTTCTTGGCTAATCACCGATGGCCACGTCGATCCATATGGGAAGAGCGTATATTTCCAACATTTGATATCAGAGTAGTGTTGCATGGAAGGAAGGAAGACACCTAGGGTTTACTACATCCAAGATCTGTTGCACCAGATTTCATCCTAAAACTTTTAGTTTGCTTCATGGTTATCTGTAGATTGATGTGAAGATTGTTTACACAGAGGAACGGTGATACAGAAGTTTGAAAAGAGAATCTAGGGCTAGTTAGATCTTCTGTAAAAGATAGTTTTACTTATGGGTGATCGTGAAGGGTGTTAGAAATCTGTTCTTGACTTGTTTGAAGTCATGGGATCAAGTGGATTCAAGGTGGATTTTGAGAAGTTCGACAGCAAGAAAAACTTTACTCTATGATAGTAAAGAGTAAAGAACTTGTTAGTTTAGCAGAGGATCTACAAGGTCTTGACAAAAGAAGGATAAAAAAAGATCAGTGCTGAGGATTGAAAATAGTTAGAAGAAACTGCTTTTAGCACAATTTGGATGTGCTTGGCCAATCAGATTTTGCTTGAGATTTGCACAGAGACTACGGCAAAGGGGCTCTGAAAGAGACTGGAGAACACATACATAGGAAAGAACATGATGAATAAGCTATGGTTGAAGAAATAGCTGTATAGTCTAAGGATGTTCGAAGGTAGAGATCTTGTTGCACATATCCAAAGGTTCAATCAGGTGTGTTCTGAGGTGATGAGTTTGGATGTAAAGATCGACGAGAAGAATCGGGCATTGTACTATTATGTTCTCTCTTAGGTTCATATGATGGTCTCATAACAACTTTAGTTTATGGGAAGGAGATCCTAAACTTTGAAGAGATTGTTGGTGTGCTCAGATCAAATGAGCAAAAGAAGAAGATCTGCAAGGAAGATCCTAAGCTTGAGATCTTGGCTATGAATAAAAGACAGGAAAGATCAAAGAAGAAGACAAGAGAAAAATCCAAGGGTAGGTTAAAATCTCATGATTCGAGGAAGATGACATTGAAATATTATAAATATCATCGATCTAGACATCTGAGGAGAGATTATCCCCTTTTAAGATCAGAAAAAGGGAAGGCCAGCAAGGAAGATGATGCAACTTCTATGAGCAATGGAAAAGACTTGCTAGTTTTATCAAATGAATCCATAGAGTGCAATACTATATGAATATTAGATTCAGCATGCTCGCACCACTATACTTCTCATTGGAAGTAATTTGCTACCTACCAGATGGTCCATGGTGGAAGTGTTAGCCTTGGAGATGATCACCCATGCAAAGTAGTTGGAATTGACTGTATCAGGATGAGGATGTACAATGGGATTATTCTTATATTATCAAATGTCAGGCATATACCGGAGTTGAAAAAGAATTTAATTTTTTTGGGCTACTTGGAGGAGTAGGGTTATGCTTTTACTAGCCAGGCTGGGAGTGGATGTCTGAAAATTTTCAAGGGAGCTTTGATGGTGATGAGAGGTAGAAGACTGGGCAACAATCTTTATAGAATGAAAGGCTCAGTGATAAATGATAGTGCAGACGTGCTAGCAGCAGCACAGAAGGAGCAGATTTTATATCGGCTATGGCACCATCGGATGGATCATATGAGTGATTGTGGGCTCACAGAACTAAGCAGAAGAGATATGATCCTAGCTCTAAAGAAGGAGGGCATAGATCTTTGTGAGCCGTGTACCATTGGCAAACAAGATATGATGAAGTTTTCCAGAAGTACCAAGCGCAGCGAGGGAGTGCTGGATTTAGTGCACACAGATGTGTGGAGACCAAATTTTGTATCAGCTAGAGGTGGGGCAAAGTAGCTGGGGCAAAATACTTTGTTACTTTCATTGATGATTTCTCAAGGAAGGTGTGAATTTATCTGATTAGAGAAAAATTAGAGGTGTTTGTCCGGTTCAGAGCCTGGAGAGCTAAAGTAGAGAAGGAGTCAGGGAGACAAGTAAAGTTTCTAAGGTCGGACAATGGAGGAAAGTATACTAGCCTGAAGTTTAGGAGGTACTATGAGGAAAATGGCATCAAACGCCATTACATAGTGAGGATGACTTTCCAGCAAAATGGTATCGTGGAGAGAATGAATCGAACACTGATTGAGAAGACACGGAGTTTGAAGCTGCAGACATCACTCCAAAAGTTCTTTTGGGGTGATGCTCTAACTTTTTCTTGTTCTCATGTGAATAGGTCCCCTCATTATAAGCAGAATGGAGGCATTCCAGAAGAGGTCTAAAGTTGAAAGAAGGTGGAGCTTGGCCACTGGAAAGTCTTTAGTTGCACAGCCTATGCACATGTAGAGGCAACTGAGAGGAGCAAATTGGAGTCGAAATCTCAAAAGATGATATTCATATGGTATCCACAAGGAGTCAAGGGGTACCTATTATGAAACGCTCAGGCATAGAAGTCAGTGATCAGTAGGGATGTTATCTTTGATGAGAAGAGCATCTTGAGGAGGTCTGGGATAAATGAAACTGGGGAAACAAAGGTGAACAGCGATGGCCAGTTAGAGAATGATGGCATGTAGGTTACATCCACTTACAAGAGTGTTCCTATTGAGATGAAGCTGGGCAGAAAATTATTATCTCAGATTGAAAATCAGCATGGAGGGCCGACAGTTCAAACCGATGTGCAGGAGCAGCCACAGACATCAGACAGAGATGTGCCAGTGGGAGTGGCTTTGCACAAGCCCCAGCATACTATTAGGAGATCGGTCAGATATGTCATTGATGAGGTTATCTCCTATGCACTCATCACTGCTAATGAAGATCCAGAGAATTATGCAAAGACCATGGAGAGTGAGGATCATGATTCATGGATGCAGGCCATGATAGAGGAGATGGAATCACTTGAGAAGAATCAGACATGGCAGCTGGTTGATCTTCCAAAGGGTGCTCAATCTATTGGCTTAAAGTGGGTGTTCACAAAGAAAGAAGCACCTTTAGAACAAGATGGAGTCAGATTCAAAGTAAAGCTAGTAGCAAAGGGATACTCACAAAGGAAAGGGATTGATTACACAGAAATTTTTTCTCTTATGGTGTGTCATACATCTATTCGAGTTTTGCTGTCACTGGTGGCACAGCATAACATGAAATTGGAATAGATGGATGTAAAGATGGCCCTCCCTCATGGGACTTTGGAGAAAAGAATCTACACGAAGCAACCCGATGGTTTCATGGAGATGGGACAGGAAGAAAAGGTATGTTTACTTAGAAAGTCATTGTATGGCTTGAAATAATCTCCTCCTCAGTGATATTGAAGGTTTGATAGCTTTTCCTTGTGCTTGGATTTCAGTAGATGTGAACATGATTATTGAGTCTACGTCAAGGATGTAGATGAGGATGCCTTGTACCTATTATTGTATGTAGATGATATGCTCATAGCCAGTAGAAGTATGGATGCTATGAAAAGATTGAAAAGGACATTATCATTTGAATTTGAGATGAAAGATTTGGATCCAGTTGAGAAAATCCTTGGAATAGAGATTTGTAGAGAAAGATGCAAAGGAGTGCTCCATTTATTACAAGAAAAGTATGTCCAGAAGATTCTAGAGAGGATTGGGATGGAGAAGGCCAAACCACAGAGATGCCATCACCGAGCCATATGTCTCTCTCAAAGTTATAGTGCCCCCAGTCAGAAGAGGAGAGAGAGTACATGGAACGAGTACCTTATGCAAATACTGTAGATAGTGTGATGTATACTATGGTGTACGGTAGACCAGATATAGCACATGCTGTGAGCACGATTAGTAGATACATAGCTAACCCTAGGAAGGAATACTAGAAAGCGTTGAAATGAATATTGAGATATCTGCATGGAGCAAGGGATTATGGTTTGATATTTGGTGGGTAGCCAGGAGGATTTGGAGAATAATCTATGAAGATGTGTGAAGGTTCAGATCCTCTGAAAGGATTTGTTGATGTAAATTATGCTGATGGTCTTGATACAAGGAGGTCTACTATTGGATACCTCTTCTGCATATATGATGGACTGATGTCTTGGAGATCAATACTTTAGCCAATCACAGCCTTGTCTACCATATAGGCCAAGTACATTAGGATAATGGAGGCTGCAAAGGAAGCCCTTTAGCTTAGGAGGCTGATTGATGAGTTGGGGGTGGAGCAGAGCAAGGTTACACTATTCAGTGATAGCTAGAGTGCTCTATTGTTGGCACAGAACCTAGTCTATCATGCGCGCACAAAGCATATAGATGTGAGGTTCCACAGAATTAGAGAGTTGGTGGAGGAAGGTGAAGTGGAACTGATGAAGGTCCATACCAAGAAGAATCAGTCTGATGCACTCACGATGGTACTCCCCAGAGATAGCTTTCAGAGATGTGTGGCACGGATGGGTCTGTTGAGAAGAGATGAGTTCACAAGGACTTGGAAGTACCAAGGTGGAGAATGTGAGCTTAGAAGTGGCACTCCCAAGTCTTAAAAATATGAGAAGATAGATCATGGAAAGATAGGAGTGAGCCAGAAGAAGAATCAGTCTCAATAGTAAAGTTTAGAAACTAGGCCGACTCACTCTGAGACTGAGCCAGCTCAATTGGAACTGGGTTGGCTCCGTCCAAGACTAGGTCGGCTAGGTCTCAGAGAAAAATTCAGACAGAGAGCAGTATTTTTGGGCTATTGGTATGGTACACAACTAAGTTGGCTCAGTCTAGGACTGAGCCAATCTAGTCGCAGGTTAGCCAGGTCAGTCTGAAACTAGGCCAACTCAGTTTTCGTAGGTTATTATTTTATGTACATGGGTTGTTTGGGTTTGGAGAATTTTTTTATGAGCTTGGGCTTAATCCTTTGTAATGTATATATGCTGGAAATGGGTCAAGGTTGTAAGAATGCTAAAATATACTGAATAAAAGCTCTTTTCTCCTAGAAATCTTTCCCTCTCTTCTTCTCTATTTCTTGATTTATTTGATCATGCTTCCGCAAAGATCTCTAAGAAGTACTTCCTTGATTGCTTGGCTAATCACTGACGGCCACACCGATCTATGTGGGAAAGCGCATATTTCCAACAAGATGAACTTTATCATATGCTCTGGGTATACCAAACTATCCAAAGGTTGCCAACTAGAGAGACACCATTCATCTTGGCTTTCGAGATAGAAGCAATCATCCCGATAGAGCATAAACAACCATCAACACGAGTTGTGGTATTCAATGAACATAGAAACTCACAAGATCTTAGAGCTGATTTCAACCTATTGGAAGAGAAGCAAGAAGAGGCTCAAGATTAGATGGTGGCTTATAAGCAGAAAGTGGCTTGTTATTATAATTCTAGGGTTAGACGCAAGGCATTTCGGGTAGGTGACTTAGTGCTTTGGCAGGCCGATGTTTCATAATCGTTGAATCAAGGAAAGCTCGCCCCAAATTGGGAAGGCCCTTATGAGCTCATTGAAGTCATCCAACCTGGGACTTACTATTTGAAGGAATTTGAGGAGCCGTAGTACTACGACCATGAAACTCAAAAAATCTATGGATGTACTTTCAATAATCATATTTCAATAAAATCCTCTGATCTTAACATCCTTATCCTTGGTGCATCATTGCGTGATAGCAGGGAGCTACTCCACTAAATAGGAGTTAGCATTGAAAGATCTCTGGTTCTTAAATAAGAGGCTAACCTCCTCTTAACATGGGTGAAGACCTCCGATTCTTAAATAGGAGAAAATGGGGAGAGGCCTTCTCAATGGCTTTTTTTGTGCCCCAGCAACTTTGTTAGGAACAGGAGGACAACCTCATCCTAATGAAGAAAAAGGCCAACCATATCAGGAATAGGAGGAGAATCTTATCCTGACATGGAATCAAATATCTTTAGTTCTTAAATAGGAGGCTAACCTCATCATAACAAAGATGAAGACCTTCGGTTCATAAATAGAAGAAAATGCAGAGAGGCCCTCTTAATGGCTCTTTTTGTGCCCTGGCAACTTCGTTAGGAGTAGAAAGAGAACCTCATCCTAATAAAGGAAAAGGCTAACCACGTTAGGAATAGGAGGAGGACCTTGTTCTAACGCAGAATCAAAAACCTTCGATTCTTAAATAGGAGGTTAACCTCATATTAATAAGAGTGAAGAACTCCAATTCTTAAATAGGAGGAAATGAGGAGAGGCTCTCTTAACGACCCTTTTTGTCCTCCGATAACTTTGTTAGGAATAGGAGGAGAACCTCATCCTAATGAAGAAAAAGATCAACCATGTTAGAAATAGGAGGAGGACCTGTTGATCTCATAATTGATTTTGATAATTGTCAAATCTTGAGTTTATGATGTATCTAATCATGTGTCTCAAGAATGTGTGTAGAATTTTTCAGGTATTCAAAATGAAGAATTTATCTCAAGAACAAGTCCACTCAAGATGCCATGCCAAAATACATAAAAGATCTAATTCACACATATTTGGATGGCTTGGTATGAAGAAAGTATGATTGGAAGAAGAGAAATTAAAATTGAAGGAAGCAATCTTGTTTAGAAGAGTTTGGAGCTAAGAAATTTAAGTTTGGAAGGTCAAACATTGAAGAAAAATGAAGCCAAAATTTTTAGAGACCTCTCCTAAAAATTTGGAGATCTCTTCTGAAAATTTGGAGGCTTCTCCAAGCTGTTTGGCACTCCTACATATTACCCTGGCATAGGCTCGAGACCTCTACAAAACTGGGTGAGACCTCTCCATTTCAGAAAATAGAAACCTCATTTCTGTGATCTGAGACTAAGAGCTTTAAAAAATTCTCGAGAGCTCTCACTGAAAAATCGAGAGCTCTAACAGAAAACCCGAGAGCTCTCCAAATTCACGACAACCTTCAATAGGATTTTTCTGCAGGCTTTCCAACGGCTAGTTTTCACTCCCAACAGCTATTTCAATGCTTCCAATAGCTAGAAATCTCTCTCCAACCATCTTCAAAAGTATTTAAAGGTGGAGAATCATTTGAAAAATAGGATTAAGAGATTTAGAGAGAGAAATCATTTTTCAAACTTAAGGGATTCTATTGCACATCAATAAAAGAGAAAAAGAGAGGGATTTTGCAATGATTTCAAAGGACATTCAAGAGCTATCTTCTACAACTTTTCAAGCATCCTCTCAAACCTCAAAGAAGAGTTTTCAAGCTTCAAAAGAGCTGATTATTCAACCTCTTCTTTATGCTCAAAGTGTTTCAACTCTATTTTTATTTTTGTGCTGAAATTCTTATATTGTATTTTATTTCTTTTCAAGTTTCTTTATGGAAAAAGAACTTGGGGATTAGATTCATCCGAGCCTAAAATTGGATATTATAGGTTTTGGTTGGTGAGCCCAAAAAATCAACTGGGTTAATAGTGATCCCGAAAGACTATTAGTGTAAGATTTTGGTTGGTGCACATGTGAAAATTAACTAGGTTTGTTTGTGAGCCTGAGAAAATAAACACACTATAATCAAGGATAGATTATAGTAAAAATCTTAAGAAAAGCTTGGAGAGTGAACGTAGGTATGGGTTGTACCGAACCACTATAAATCATGATGTTTTTGTGTTTGTGCTTTTCTCTTCTATTCCTTTACATTCTTTGCATGCTTTTAATTCTTACTTTACTTTTATAATTTGGTTTTGCTATCTTAATTCCGCTGCTACACTATTGCTCACATTCCACAATCACTAAAGATAGCATAAATTAAAGCATACCTTATTTAGAAAGTAAATTTAGTTAACATTTTTTAGAAATCCAATTCACCCCCTCCTCTTGGATTGCAACCTCTAGGCAATAATTGGTATCAGAGCAGCTGCTCTATTATTGATTTTTGATCTAACCATCCAGAGTAAAAGATCTTGGCAATCCAAATGAAATCTTTTTTGAATGAAGACCATTCTATTGATCATCCCTCACTGTTAAATAAATTAAATTACATATATTAAAAAATTAGAATGAAAGTTTTTATTTAATCACATGACTATAACCTATGAAAAATTATTATCAATGGCCCTCACATACAAAATACATCATTTATTAATGAAGAATCAATGCATCTAAATGCTAAGACTTTAAATATACTTTATTGTTTATTAGATATAAATGAGTTCAATCTAATTTCTTCTTGCATTTTAGCAAAACAAATTTGGGAGAAATTGGAAACTATTTTTGAGGAAGCAAAATAAGAAGAAATATCAAGCTTCAAAGAAGACAAGAAAGCTCATCCCAACCTATGCCTCACAACTCATGAGGATAAAAAAAAAAAAAAAAAGAAGAAGAAATAAAAGAAAAAAAATATTAATTAAAGAAGAGCAAAGCAAAAAAATGAGAAATGAAAAAGAGGAAGAAAGTAGTATAAATCTTTGCCTCATGACCAATGAAGATGAGGTAAATTCTGAAAATTCTTTTCAATTTACTTTTGATGAGTTATTTGAAGCCTTTAATGAATTAATGAATGAATTTAAAAATTAAGGCTCAAAAACAAAGAACTTAAAAAATCAAATCTTCTTTTAGCTGAAAAAAAGAATGAGCTTTTAAGTAAAAAAGAAGATTTCTTAAAAGAAAAGAACCTTTTGGCTGAAAAATAAAATATTGATTGAGTAAGATGCTTTTTGGAAAGAAAAGAAAAGTTTAGTTGAAGAAAAGCAAATCCTTTCTGTTGGTGTGAAATCTGGTCATCGTCGAAAAAGTGTTGGAGTCGGAGAAGACGAGGTCGCTGCTGGTGATTTGCAAAATAAGTCTTATCCAGAGCTTGGGGGGTAGCTCCGACAAGAACCTCCGATGATCAAGTCAGCTCTTTCGGCCAACAGAAATTGAGTACTTAGTAGAAAAAGTTGCAGAGTATTGAGAAGAAGAGAACTTGGAGAAAACGTATTTGGAGGATTTCTTTTATAGCCCAGAGCCTGTAACAAACTGATAGTGACAACCGCAACCACTTGGTAGTGGGGCATTCAGAGCCACGTGGGGTTTGCTATTGAGAGTGGTATCCATTGTTATGACGTATTGGTCTGTTGGAGATCCAACAGCTGGAGTTTGGATGGGATAGTTGCAGGCAACGAAGGGCTCTTGGACGTTGTTATTTTAAAGGAGTTCGGAGTCTCTCAAGATTGACCGTGCGCTGGCTTTTATTTGCTATACTAAGGGTGCACACCATGGTCCCTTCTCTACAAGTGTCTCTGCTATTCCTTTGAAGTTTGGCCATTCCCAGGTTTGCTCACCAGTGAATAACGATAATGCACTGAAATTCGTCTGGAGGCAGTTCAGAAGAAATTCGACTACTAGAGAAGTTTTGCTGAAGGAGAAATCCAGGAGGGTTCGACTAAGATTCTGCCAAAAAAAAAGGAGGATCCAAGGAAGTTCATCCAGAGGGGGCCACAGGGAGGAGATCGGCCGAATGGGATGCGCAGGAGCCAGGGACTTAGCTAGTTCTCTAGGGCAAAAGCATCGACCGTTCAAGTTCGTTTGGGGAAGGAATCCGCAATGCCCTTTCAAACCTAAAATCGATCTTCCTTACCAATCGAATTATCTGACTACAGTATTGGAGGTCGGCCATCTCAGAATGATTCAGAGTTCGAATACTCCCATGGGTTGAAGTTCAATTTTTATAGCAACAACTGGATGGAATTGATTAAGAGTCAAAGTCTTAGCCGAACTTTAGCAGGCATGGATTTATCTCCAACACTAGTCTCTCTACTCTCGAGTTCGAAGATTGAAGGATGGGAGTAAAATGGATACTGTCAAAGTTTTGTGGATTTTCCAACCCTGTTGGATTTTCCGCATTTGTGTTGGATGAAAAATTTTGACTTTTACCGAGCTGGCATCGAAGCTTCGTAAATGCACGATGATCTGAAGAGACATTTTTTGAATTTCCCGCTAGAAGTCTGCTCGAAGTACAACACTATTAAGTATCTACCCATTGGAAGCTTTCTGCCATGATGAGTGGGACATGCGTCGATGAGAGATCGGCTGGAGAAAATCTACAATCATAACTGCCTTAGGACTCTAGGGGCTACTTAAACCAACCTTCCTCCTCTGAGTCCCTATCGACCTTCATTTTACTTTAGTGCACCCACTATGTAATCAATTTTATTTGTAATGAACACAACTTCATGACGACACGGTACCTATTTTTCTTCTTTCTTTTTTCTTCTTCTTCTTTCTTTTTTTTTGCTGTCATCTCTTGTAGATGCAATTCTGGGTGCCTCATTTTTCTTTTGTTTCTAATGAGGTGCTTGTCATGGACATCGGGCTAGAGGTCCGCTCCATGGATCAGGATAGAATTTTACCTTTAGCATTTGGTGTGGCCATAGTGGGATGCGTATGATAGTCGTTAAGATAACCTTAGCCTTTTCCATGCTTTAGATTAGTGAAGCCTCGGCCTTCCACCTTTTGCATGATCGTAAAGGTTCATCGGATCCATCGACGGAATCTCTCCCCTCATCTCATCTTGATTTAATGAGGCCCTTAACTTTGCTCATGTTAGGATGAGATTTTTGTTCTATTCCTAATGGGCTATAGGGGCACATTAGGGCCATTGGTAGGGCCTCTCCCCTCATCCTATCTTAGTTCAACGAGGCCTTCGATTTTGCTCATGTTAGGATGAGGTTCTCCTCCTATTTCTAATAGGTTATAACGGCACATTAGGACCATTGGTAGGGCCTTTCCCCTCATCTCGTCTTAGTTCAACGAGGCGTTCGATCTTGCTCATGTTAGGACGAGGTTCTCCTCCTATTTCTAATGGACTGTACGGACACATTAGGGTTGTTAGCAGAACTTCTCTAGCAGTCAAACTGCATCCAAACTACCCCTAGATGAACTTTAGTGCTTTATCATTATTCACCGACGAGCAACCCTGGTAGTGGCCGAACATCAAAGAAATAGTTGAGACACTGGTAGAGAAGGGACCACGGCATATACCCTCAACATAGCAAATAAAAGCTAATGCATGGTCAATCCTGAGAGCCTCCAAACTTCTTCAGAATAACAACATCCATGAGCCCTTCATCACCTGCAACTACCCCATCCAAACTCTAATGATTAGTTCTCAAAAAGACTAGCACATCATGATAATGGACACCACTCCACGTAACAAACCCCACGTGGCTCCGAACATCCCACTACCAAGCGGTTGTGGCTATCACTATCAGTTTATTACTAGCTCTAGGCTATAAAAGGGATCCTCCAGATATATTTTCTCTAAGCTCTCTTCTTCCTCTAAATACTCTACAACTTTTCCTACTAAGTACTCCATTTTTGTTGGCCAAAAGAACTGACTTGATCATCGGAGGGTCTTACTAGAGCCACCCCCAAGCTCTGGAAGAGACTTATTTTGCAGATCACCAGCGGCAACCTCATCTTCTCTAACTTCAGTAATTCTCAGGCGACGATCATATTTCGCACCAATAGGATTGGTGCTAGAGGAAGGGCCCTCTATTTCTGAGGTTTCTTTGTTCTTAAAGGTGTGCTTAGCATAGAATTCTCTTCTTCTCCTACAGAGTCCTCCTTCCCGAAAAAGATGCCTCCCAGGAAAGCTTCAATCCGATAATTAATGACCTCCACAGCTAGATCCTATCCAAATCTGCCCGCCTTTGTTTCATCCCTAATAACTCGAGCTCCACCTACAGCAATGGTGGATGTGGAGGAGGAAAATCCTAATTTTTGGGTCAGATTCGTTTAGATCTGATTGGATCGAGAGGCATATTTCAAAAATCACCTCTTAGATCCTAATCAGATCCGACACTTTTCAAATCTAATTTTATGATTTGATAAATAAGAAAATAAAACTAAATTAATTCTAAATTAATTTTATATTGATTCTGGGTAATCTGATTATCTGTTGATGATCCTATCGAAGCCCTAAGGTTCTGGATCTAGCCACGCAAGTGCCTGACCTCTACCGATATCCACTCAGGCTGGATTTGGAGATCCTCTCCTTCTCTTTTTTTTTTCCAAAAATTAGATCTGGATTTGATTTGGAGAATCTTCAAAACTTCTTCTGAAGATCATCCATCATCTCTAAAGCAGTGCTGCCTTCCTTTTTCGTCAGCCTTTCCTTATCTAACTCACACTAATCTGAAGGCCCAACTTCCTTTAGCGTGGAGAGGAGGGAGAGGGCCAGATGATGGCGTGGAGAAGGGAGAGGGGCAGCCTTAGGGCATCGCTTAGAGGAGTTCTCAAAAGTGGGCACAAATAGGGTCCTTTTATAGACTCTGCTGCGCCATGCAGTGCTGCATCACCCCGGTCAATCACGTTGCTTCATGCAATCAGATCTAAATCTGATTGGTGGGTTGACATCACCTAATTCAATCAGATGAGAGACTCATCGGTTCAGTCTTAGATGGTGCCTAAGATTGGTCAAAGTAGATACCTAAGTAGAAACCAAGAAGTAACTTGGAGTCCCATCCGTATGGGACTCCAGCATCCCTATCCATGGGTGCACGCCATCCTAGGCATGTGCCCCCTTCTTTCTAATTTTCAGAGAGGGAATAAGCCCCTATCTGCTCTTCAATAAGTGCATGACACATGGGCAGATGTCCAAGGGTCAAAGGTCAATGTTTGACCAAGTCAAAGTACAAGAATTAGCAGGTGACGAAAAATGGCAGGGCTGTCTCAAATTTATCTCATAAATTAAGACAACCCTTTTCTAACTTGGGCAAGCTCCAGTCAGACCAGGTAAAGGTACCTGAGTGAGCACAAACTCATTTGGCTCAGTCGAGATAACTTTTATGATAAAAAAAGGAGAATGTAACTTTTATGATAAAAAAAGGAGAATGTTGGGCTCAATCGTGTGCTAGCACGATTTTCTTGAACCTAATTGAATCTTATTCAAATCAATTGAACTGGGTAAGTCCAATTGATGATATCCAAATCCAAACCCTTATCTATGTGATCTAGTTAGATTCAATTCTGTATGGTAATGGGACATGTCATGATCTCCATCATCGACATTATCGAAACTCCTTTCGATGGATCAGAACTCTTCTAATTTAGACAACTTAGAATGATCGATCATCTAAATCATTCTAATTGCTCCCAAAATCCACCAGTGACACCTAGCAACATATGGTGGCAATCCATCAAAATTGAAATTGAACCTCCCTGTGTAGCTACTTGTGTGATTAAGTTCTTCTATCTTGAGCCCCAATCAGATTAGGGTTAAGGTAAACTCGTCAAACCCTAATTTCTATCATATGATTTAATCATTCGATTCAAGTCCAATGTGAAAACCTTAATAGAAACTCTTTCTATTATTTCACTCTCTGCCATGGCCATGGGATTATGGACTTGATTCTCATGATCATCATAGGGTTGCTCCTCATCCACCGAGGTAGATAGATTCCATCTTGGTACAATCCAATTTCTATAATGAACATGCTATAGCCAACATACACCTCAGGATTCTAAATGGCTAGGAGACCGAGTCATGGTGTAGTCAAACCATAACACCCTCAAGGTGAACTACCAATGCACCTCAGATCAAAGAACCAGACACACCACTATAGCATCGAGTCAGTCATCGACGAGAAGGTAGGCTTCCTTATGACTACTCGAGGTGGTTACGCTCAATGCCCTCGTTCTCTAACGAGTACCTGTACTCTTACTCCAATGTCTCTATACCATAGAATTAAAACTCATCTACTACAAAGAAGTGATTGTACAATAACCTTTTGGATCAATCACCATCCTTATGATGATCCTACGGTTAGGAGCATTTTATGAGTTAATAAATAAAAATTCATGTCTTAAATTTTCAACTCTTAAAAATATGAATTATCATTACCATTAACTCAAGAAATGTATCACAGACACTAAATACACTTATGTGATAGAAAATAATTCATTTTATTATTTATAGTCAAAATTATAGTTTTGCCATTAGAAGTGTATTACAAGTATCAGCCAATTCTAGCTTCTAGGGCACACATATTTAACAAACTTCCACTTGACCTAAAGCTAATTGGCTACAAATCTAAGTCCTATCTTCTCAAGGTGGGCTTTGATCTTTTGCTGGCCCAACGGCTTTGTAAGCGGGTCCACCGCGTTATCTACGGAGTCGACTCTCTTGACCTCAATGTAATCCTTCTCGAGGTAATCGCGGATGAGGTGGTAGCGCCGCTCGATGTGCTTGAATTTTTTATGAGACCTCGACTCCTTAGCAAGGGCTATGACGCCATTGTTATCGCAGTACAGAGGAATGGCATCTAATGGAATCACTCCGATCTCCATGGCAAACTTCTTATACTAGAATAATTCCTTCATAGCTTCTGACGCAGCGATATATTCTGCTTCCATGATGGAATCTTCTATCATTATCAGTTTGAAATTTTTCCAACTGACAGCTCCACCATTATACAAAAACAGACTCCCAAATGTCGACTTTCGATCGTCTACATTGGACATAAAGTCTGAGTCTGTATACCCCTAGACTTGGAGTTCTCCATTACCAAAGATCAACAACATATCCTTAGCTCTTCTCAAGTACTTAAGGATACATTTCACAGAAGTCCAGTGTTCTTCACCTAGATTCGACTGATATCTGCTCGTGACACTCACGGCATGTGCTTTATCAGGTCATGTACATAACAAGGCATACATGAGGCTCCCTATTACTGAAGCATAAGGGATCTTGCTCATGCATTCTATTTCCTCAGGTGTGCTTGGGCACATCTTCTTGAAAAGATGAATGCCATGCCTAAAGGGTATTAAACCCCTCTTAGAGTTTTCCATACTAAACCTCTTTAGTACTTCCTCTATGTACATCTTTTGTGAAAGTCCTAGCATCCTATTCGGTTTATCTCTATAGACCTTAATTTCTAGAATAAAGGTTGCTTCTCCTAAGTCTTTCATGGAGAATTCTTTAGATAACCACATTTTAACTATGATCAATATGGGAATATCATTCCCAATAAGGAGGATGTCATCCACATACAATACGAGGAAGACAACAGTGCTCCCACTGACCTTTTTAAAGACACATGGCTCCTTCTCATTTTTGATGAAATCAAATATTTTGATCACATCATTAAAATGAATATTCCAGCTCCGAGATGCTTGCTTAAGTCCATATATGGATCTTTGCAGCTTGCAAACCTTGTGATTATCATCACTGGATGTGAAACATAGCGGCTATTCCATATAGATATCTTCCTCAAGATATCCATTTAAGAATATCATTTTGACACCCATTTGCCATATTTCATAATCGAAATAGGCTGCAACAGCAAGCAATGTGGGATTTTAGCATAGCTACTGGCGAAAAGGTATCCTGATAGTCAATGCATTCGCGTTGACTATAACCTTTTGCCACTAATCTAGCCTTGAATGTCTCCACATTCCCATTTGCACCAATCTTTCTCTTGAGGATCCATTTACACCCAATAGGTACTATACGTTCTGGTGGATCTACCAAGGTCTAGACGTGGTTTTAGTGCATCGAGTCAATTTCTGACTTCATTACCTCTAACCATTTCTCAGAGTCGATATCTGATATCGCCTCGTTATAGATTTTGGGATCATCACTATGAACCCCATTATCTATGAAGAATATTTTCTCTACATCCTCTGAAATAGTACCTAAGTACCTTACAGGGGGGTGGAAAATCCTTTCCAATCTACGAGGTGGTGGAGGTAGTGTATGGATTGGCTTTACCTGATTTGGTTCCATTTGGTCCTTAGCTCGTTGCTCTTGTGAGACATTCTCATCGAGCTTGATCTGCTTTCCAATGCCACTATCTTGAATAAGCTATTTTTCAAAAAAGATGGCATGTCGACTCACAATCACATTGTGATCTTTTGGAATGTAGAAATAATATCCTAATGACTCTTTAGGATATCCTATGAATCGAGCTCTAAAGGACCTAAAGTCTAACTTATCCGCTTGTTGTCTTTTGACATGAGCCGGACAACCCCAAATTCTGAAATGACTCAGACTTGGTTTCTTACCATGCCATATCTCATACGTGTGGTAGAAATGGTTTTAGAAGGAACCCTATTCAGTAAGTATATTGTAGTTAACAAACAGTATCCCCAAAGAAAATCAGAAAGGTCTGTGAAGCTCATCATGGATCGGACCATATCTAATAGGGTCCTATTCCTCCGTTCTAAAATCCCGTTGAGTTGAGGTATTCCTGGTGGAGTCCATTGAGTGACTATACCATTTTCTTTAAGATAGTCCAGGAATTTCCAACTAAGGTATTCACCTCCTCGATCTGATCGAAGAACCTTAATAGGTTTTCCAATTTGCTTTTCTACTTCATGTCTGAATTCTTTGAACTTTTCAAACGCTTCAGACTTATGTCTCATAAGATACACATATCCATACCTAGATAAATCATCAGTAAAGGTTACAAAGTAGACTAAGTTGCCCCTAGCTGGATCATCGAATGGGCCGCATACGTCTATATGTACTAGGGCAAGAAGATCCATGGCCCTTTCCTCATGTCCTACAAAAGGGAGCTTAGTCATTTTGCCATGAAGATAGGATTCATAAATTGGATATGACTCAGAAGTCAACGAACTCAATAGCCCAGTTTTCTCCAATTTGTTAACCCTATCTTCCGCTATATGACCTATTCTTAGGTGTCATAGATACCTATCATTAGGACTATCCCTAGGACGTTTTGATTTTATGGCACTTACATTTTGCTCAAAGTTAAAAATAGATACATCAACATGTAACTGATAAAGACCGTTAATAAGGAAACCATTTACAATTTTATTTCTTTCATAAAGAATGTAACAATGGACCTTAAGAAAATGAATTACATAGCCTTCTAATGCAAGGCAAGAAACAGAAATCAAATTTCTGCTTGCTGCAGGCACATAATAACAATCTTTTAATACTAAGTCTAAACCAGATGGTAGTCAAAGAGGGTATGTTTCCACGGCCATGGCAGTAATTCTTGCTCCATTTCCAATGCATAGGATCATCTCACCATCCCTCAGCCTCTTGCTATCCTCAAGACCCTGCATAGAAGTGCACAAGTGAGCACTAGAACCAGAGTCAAGCACCCAATTGGATGCAGAAGAAATCGTAAGGTTAGACTCAATAACAAGCATACCTACAGAAGGACCTGCCTCCTTCTTCTTTAGGGTGGCCAGGTAAGTAGGGCAGTTTCGCTTCCAGTGGCCATCATTGTTGCAATGAAAATACTTTCCTTTGTCAGCGACCTTCTTCTTCGGCTCTACCTTTTTTTTCTTTCCTCCTTCCACCTTCTACCTTTTCACAGACTTCTTCTTTCCAAAATACTTTCTCTTGGAAGAAGTCCATTCCATAGCAAGCACTGAGCCTTTAGAACCTTTCATGGAAAGCTCAATGGTAACCAGCATGTTTATAAGTTCGGTCAAGGAGTTTTGAAGTTTATGCATATGGTAGTTCATGATGAACTGCCCATACGCATCAATCAAAGATTGCAGAATTATGTCATTCTGTAGATCTAAGTCTAACCTCACTCCGAGATTCTCAAGCTCTTCCAAGTCCTTGATCATCATCAGATAATGATCTTGGACTGATTCCTCATCGCGCATCTTAGCCTTGAATAGTTGTTTAGTGACTTGATACTTGGCAACGTGACTCTATTCACGAAACATCTCCTATAGGTGAGCCAATATTTGACGAGCAGTTCTAATATCTTCATGTTGGCACTGAAGCTCATCAGACATCGAGCCCAACATGTAGTATTTGGCCTTATTATCTTCGTCAGTCCACTTATCCAGAGATGCTCTCTGTTCAGCGAATAGACGAGCTGGTAAGGTGTGAGGATTCTGATCCAATACATGAGTTAACTTCTCAGAATCCAAAATAATTTTGAAGTTCTAGAGCCAATCCTTGTAATTTGGTCCGGTCAATCTATGGGTGTCCAAGATTCATGCTTGTGGGTTGGATGCAGATATTTTTCTGTAGAGAGTCAAAGTTTTTAGATAGATATTATAAATAATACTTAACCAATTTATTTAAAAATTTTATTTTTAAACAAATTAGCTCCCACTATTTTCTTGGATCCCTACGCTCCCTTGGTAGAGATGCACC
Source organism: Cocos nucifera (assembly GCA_006176705.1). Lineage (NCBI taxonomy): Eukaryota > Viridiplantae > Streptophyta > Magnoliopsida > Arecales > Arecaceae > Cocos > Cocos nucifera. Next base: position 8,235 of record QRFJ01000396.1, on the reverse strand, counting down.
ATGATTACTGATTTCTAGTGGGTGGTGCGGCCCCACCGACTTACTCATCACCTCACCTAATAGTTATTGGTGATGGGTTAGCCAATGGGTGAACAACTCTTGTTCAGTGATTCTCTAATCATGGTGCACCCAAACTTGATCTCTAATTCATGAATCTCACCGTGTCCAAAATATTGACCCACTCCTTAGTTAAGTCAGACCCATCATTTGCACAGATTGGATTTCTAATTGAGTCTCTCACCGTATCCAGAATATTGAGCCCAATTCATCCTCCAGCCTATAGCATCCAATGCCTAATAGACATGGTTGCATCTTTTCAGTGCAACTAAGCCACTGTAACCAGCCAAGAATAATCAACCCCAAAAAGAGTCCGCACATCTACAATGGTGGAAAACCTTAGACTTAATGTTTTCTTAGGGAGATTTGATTTAGGTCTCATTAAACTAGACTTGACATAGTCATAACCATTATGACTAACCTAGTGGCATGGGTTAGCTCGGATTATTGACCACCTCAGATCAAAATTGAGTCAACAAACATGGCTAGGTAAGTGAGACTATGGAAGAGATATGCCATTAACTCGATAAGAATGCATTCGAGTCGAGTAGCTCCCAATTAAAAACCAATCGGTTGTATCTGCCAAACTTACCTTAGACACTAAATTATTGAGATAGAACCAATCGGGTTAGCCTACAATCCAGACTCTAACCATTGAGCCTAATTAGGTCTTAGCTTGATCGATCACTCACGTGACTCGATCTTGACCCAAACTTAATCCTATTAGGCTGGTCAATTTAAGCATTGTTGATTCCATCTAATCAACTCTTGATTCGGTTTGATCAACCGCTAGACCTAATTGAGCTATCCGAGTCTGAACCCAGATTTATGAATATATCTTAGATCTAAAATTCTTAATTTTAGATCTAATTGATATTTTATAAACTTAATTCTTAATTAAGTTAGGATTCTTAAATAAAACATGTAAATAAGATCTTAGGGTTTTAGGATCTAGGATTTTGCAGAAAGTAAGTTTTTCAATTTTTGATTAAGGATGAACACATAGCACCCCTACACATCATAAGAACACCCCATCGAATGGGAGGAGAGGGTCTTTAAGCCCTACTTTGTTCTTATGACCGAACGGCCAAGGGGAACATCTTAATAAGAGAAACAACTAATCTACAAAAACTAATTAGATCTAAGCATATATCTCATATAAAAAATAGATCTAATTAAAATATATTTTGTATATATCACATATATCATGCATGCATGTTTTTCAGATCTAAATTATCTCATAATCATCAAAAAATTAAATTTAAATTTGATTTTATCAAATAAAATTTAATCTAGACCTATTTGCAGAACTATTCTATAACTTGTCTAAACATGCAATTATCATATCTCATATGAACAAATTAAATTTAATTTATTTTTTATTTTTAGATCTGATTATAAAATTTATAATATCAAAAAATAAAAAATAAATAAATCTAAAAATTATATTTAATCAAATAAAAATATGATTATACTAGACTACACATAGAATAATTCTATACCTAGTCTAGTTATGTATCTCATACATATTAGATCTAGATTAATTAATTTTAATTTTTAATTTTTCTAATTTTAGATCTAATCATATATCATGTGATATCTAAAATCACTAATTAATTAGATTAAATTATATCAAAAAAAAAATTATAAGAACCTGGCTCTGATACCAATTGAAGAAAAATCCTGATTTCTTAGATCAGGTTCGTTCAGATCTGATTGGATCAAGAGGCATATTTCAAAAAGTACCTCTTAGATCCTAATAAGATTTGATACTTTTTAGATCTAATTTTATGATCTGATAAATAAAAAAATAAAATTAAATTAATTCTAAATTAATTTTACCTTGATTCTGGGTAATCTGATTATCCGTTGATGTTCCTACTGAAGCCCTGAGGTTTTGGATTTAGCCACGCAAGTGCCTAGCCTTTACCAGTATCCACTTGGACTGGATTTGGAGATCTTCTCCTTCTCTTTTTTTTCTCCAAAAATTATATCTGGATCTGATTTGGAGTATCTTCAAAACTTCTTCTGAAGACCATTTGTTGTCTTTGTAGCAGTGCTGCCTTCTTCCTTTTTCGTCAGCCTTTCCTTGCCTGACTCGCACTAATCTGAAGGCCCAACTTCCTTCGGCATGGAGAGGAGGGAGAGGGCCAGATGGTGGAATGGAGAAGGGATAGGGGTATCCTTGGGGCATGGCTTAGAGGAGTTCTCAAAAGTGGGCATAGATAGGATCTTTTTATAGACTCTGCTGCGCCATGCAGTGCTGCATCACCCCGACCAATCACGTTGCTTCGTGCAATCAGATCAAAATCTGATTGGTAGGATGACATCACCTGATCTAATTAGATGAGAGATCGACAGGTTCATTCTTAGATGGCACCTAAGATTAGTCAAAGTAGATACCTAAGTAGAAACCAAGAAGCAACTTGGAGTCCCATCCGTATGGGACTCCAGCATCCCTATCCATGGGCGCACGCCATCCTAGGTGTGCACCCCCTTCTTTCAAATTTCTAGAGAGGGGACAAGCCCCTATCTGCTCTCCAATAAGTGCATGACACATGGGCAGATGTCCAAGGATCAAAGGTCAACGTTTGACCAAGTCAAAGTACAAGAATTAGCAGGTGACGAAAAATGGCAGGTGTTGTCTCAAATTTATCTCATAAATTAAGACAACCCTTTTTTGACTTGGACAAGCTTTAGTCAGATCAGGTAAAGATACCTAAGTGAGCACAAACTCATTTGGCTCAATCGAGATAACTTTTATGATAGAGAAAGGAGAATGTTAGGCTTAATCGTGTGCTAGCACGATTTTCTTGAACCTAATTGAATCTTATTCAAATCAATTAAATTGGGTAAGTCCAATTGATGATATCTAGATCCAAAACCTTATTTGTATGACCCAGTTAGGTTCAGTTCTATATGGTAATAGGATATGTCATGATCTCCATCATCAACATTATCGAAACTCCTTTCGATGGATCAGAACTCTTCTAATTTAGACAACTTAGAATGATCGATTATCTAAGTCATTCTAATTGCTCCCAAAATCCATCAGTGACACCTAGCAGCATATGGTGGCAACCCATCAAAACTAAAAGTGAACCTCTCAGTGCAGCTACTTATGTGATTAACTTCTTCTATCTTGAGCTCCGATCAGATTAGGGTTAAGGTGAACTCGTCAAACCCTAATTTCTATCATATGATTTAATCATTCGATTCAAGTCTGATGTGAAAACCTTAATAGAAACTCTTTCTATTATTTTACTCTCTACTATGGCCATGGGGTTATGGACTTGATTCTCATAATCATCATAGGGCTGCTCCTCATCCACCGAGGTAGATAGATTCCATCTTGGTGTAATCCAATTCCTACAATGAACATGCTATAGCCAACATATACCTCAGGGTTCTGAATAGCTAGGAGACCGAGTTATGGTGTAGTCAAACTATAACACCCTCAAGGTGAATTGTCGATGCACTCAGGTCAATGAACCAGACACACCACTGTAACATCGAGTCAGTCATCGACGAGAAGGTAGACTTTCTTATGACTACTCGAGGTGGTCATGCTCAGTGCCCTCGTTCTCTAACGAGTACCTGTATTCTCGCTCTGATGTCTCTACACTATAGAATTAAGACTCATCTACTATAAAAAAGTGATTGTACACTAACCTTCTGGATCAATCAGCATCCTTATGATGATCTTACGGTCAGGAGCATTTTATGAGTTAATAAATGAAAATTCATGTATTAAATTTTCAACTCTTGAAAATATGAATTATCATTACCATTAACTCAAGGGATGTATCACAGACACTAAATACACTTATGTGATAGAAAATAACCTATTTTATTATTTATAATCAAAATTATAATTTTGTCCTTAGAAGTGTATTATAAGTGTCAACCAATTCTGGCTTCTAGGGCATACATAGCTAACATATGGAGCAGTTCAACCTGCTAGTCTAGCAGGTTCGCAGTCTCATGAAAACAATGCAGGCCATGCTGCAGCAACAGCCTCCGACACCAATTCGGTCGGAGCAGGCTTCTCTGGAGCCCCATGATCCGATCTTGGGATGGCCGACTCGAGCTAGCCAATTGATGACCTCCAAAAAGGGAAAGTAGAGGGCCGAGAGCCCCTGCTCTGATCATGACTCTACCCCTTGGGGGACTTTGCCCTCATTTAGCCAGAAGACCTTGGAGATCTATGATCGAGAGGATCTCCTTAACCAAAAACTGCAAGAGATGAACCAACGGATCGAGAAACTACACCATGCACCCCCCTCCCATGGTAATGATATCTATACCTACCCTCCTTTTTCTCACCGCATCATGCAGGAATCGATCCTACCGAACTTCAAGCTCCCCCAATTCGAGAGCTACGATGGGACCTCCGATCCGGTTGATCATTTGGAGGCCTTTTGAATAATGATGCTACTCCATGATGTGTTCGATGCCATCTTTTGCCATGCTTTCTCGTCTACCTTAAAAAAAGCAGCTAGAAATTGGTACTCAGCCCTCAAGCCGAATACCATCTTCTCTTTTGACCAAATGAACCATCGGTTCGTGCCTCATTTCGTCAGCAACTGATGCCCCCGCTGAGGTTCCGACTCTCTCATGAGCATCAAGCAGCAAAAGGGAGAATCCATCTGAGCTTATGTCAACTGCTTCAATACATCTATCCTAGAAGTTTAAAATCTGGATCAGTTCGTCGCCATAGCCGCACTAAAAGGCGGCCTTCAGAAGAACAATCTGCTATTCTCCCTAGAGAAGAAGTGTCCTAAAGATTTTGCTGATATGTTAGCTCAGGCTGAAGGTTATGTCCGAGTAGAAGAGGCCTTCAAGGCCAAAGATAATGAAGTCGTAGAAGAATGGTAAATGGATGAGCCAAATAGGCCCTCATCTAAAGAGAAGCCGAATGAGGTTGGATTGTGCTCCCAGACTCTTCCAGAATGCAAGTGAGCTCGAACTCCTCCTCAGGCTCGTCGTCCAAGAAGCCTTGGTAGAAGGGCACGGTGGAGCTCCCCCTCCGAAGGTTCCACAACTATGCCCCCTTAATGCTCCAAAAATACAAGTATTGATGTAGATCAAGAAGCAACTGCCTAGACCAAAAAGAATGCATTCTCACCCCAACAAGCGCAATCCTAACAAGTACTACCTCTATCATCATGACCACGGTTATGACATAGAAGAATGTATCTAGCTCCAAGATGAGATCGAGGAGCTCATCAGGCAAGCCAGGCTCGGTCGATTCCTGCGACGTCGGCCTGAAGGGCAAAAAGATCAACCAAGGATACTGCCGCAATCGAAATCGGCAATGGAGGAGCAGCAGACAGATCGACCACCCCTGGACATCATCAATACCATCTCTGGGATACTTCAATGAAGGGAAGCTAATGGATCAACAGAGCCTAGGAAGAGGTAGAGAACTAAGGAGCCCATTGCTTTCACCAATGAGGATGCCCAAGGAGTCCAGTTTCTGCATAATGACGTAGTTGTAATCTCTTTAAGCATTGCTGACTAAGATGTGCACCGCATTTTGATAGATAATGGAAGCTTTGCTGATGTTTTATTTTATGATGCTTTCTCAAAAATATCTTTACCTAATAATCACTTGGGACCAATGAACTCTCCATTGGTAGGCTTCACTAGCAATGCCATGCCAGTTGAGGGCATAAAAACTCTGACTGTGACTGTAGGACAACGCCCAAAGCTAGCTAAAGCACAGATCGATTTTCTAGTCATAAAAGCCCCATCTACCTACAATGCCATTCTTGGCCGATCTAGTTTGAACGCACTTCGAGTTATAGTCTTAATATATTATTTAAAGGTGAAGTTTCTGACAAGCTATGGAATTGAAGAGATCAGGGGAGACCAGGCCTTAGCAAGGCACTGTTACTCCATCATCCTACAAAAAAACACCCAGCCTAACCTTTGTCCTGTTGATGGGCTAGATGTCCATGATGACCTTACGAAGGAGCGGGATGAGCCTATGGAAGACCTAATTTCCATCCCATTAAATAATGAAAATGCAAAGCACACTGTGCAGATCGGCTCCAACTTGGGGGATGAGGTTCAAGAGCAACTCATCACCTTCCTCCGGAGGAAAGCGGACGTCTTCGCCTGGGTCCCAATGGATATACCAGAAATTGATGCCGAGGTCATGGAACATCGGCTGGCTGTTGATCCTAAGTATTAGCCAGTAAAAGAGAAGATGCACAGCCATGCTTCGGAGAGGCAGAAAGCAATTGCAGAAGAAGTCGACAAGCTCCTCAAGGCTAGATTCATTCGAAAAGTTAACTACCCGAGTTGGATCTCAAACGTGGTGCTCATTAAAAAGACAAATGGCAAGTGGAAGATGTGTATAGACTTCAGAAAGCTGAATAAAGCTTGTCCAAAAGGTAACTAGCCCTGCCCAGGATTGATCAACTAGCAGATGCAACCTTGGGTCATGAGCTCCTCACCTTCATGGATGCCTTTTTGGGCTATAACCAAATCTGGATGACACCAAAGGATGAGGAAAAAATTGCTTTTGTTACTGACCATGGTCTTTACTATTACAGGATTATGCCTTTTGGACTCAAGAATGCAAGGGCAACATACCAGCACCTGGTCAACAAAATCTTCAAGAACCAAATTGGTCGAAATATGGAGGTGTATGTAGATGACATGCTCATCATGAGCCGAGCCTCGACAAATCACATTGCCGACCTCGAAGAGACCTTTAGCGCACTTAAGAAGTACAAGATGAAGCTGAACCCAACCAAGTGCGCCTTCAATATGACCTCAGGAAAGGTTTTGGGATTCATGGTGTCGAGGCATAGGATTAAGGCGAATCCAGAGAAAATTCAGGCTATTTAGGAGATGACCACTCTAAAAATAATCAAAAAAGTTCAGCGCTTGACTGAAAAAGTGACATCCTTAAACTGCTTCATCTCGAGATTGGTCGAGCGATGCATGCCCTTCTTTCAAGTTCTCAAGTAGCCAAAGAACTTCTACTGGATGATAGAATGCCAATGAGCATTCAAGGAGCTTAAAAACTACCTCAACTCATCCCCACTATTGACAAAGCCTGAGCTCGAAGAAGAATTATTCTTGTACCTGGTAGTCTCCCCGATAGCCCTAGCAGCAGTTCTGGTCAAGGAGAAAGCAAAAGTGCAGCGGTTAGTCTACTACATAAGCCAGATCTTGAGGGATGCAGAGACCAGATACTCTAAATTAGAAAAATTGACTTGCTCTATTTTAATTGCTTTTAGGAGACTCTAACCTTACTTTCAGGGATACACCATAATTGTTCTCATGGATCAACTAATAAAAGCAATCCTTCATCGAATGGATACCTCCGAAAGAATCGCAAAATGGGCAATCGAGCTTATAGAGTTTGACATCAACTACCAACCTCGACCATCGATCAAAGATCAGATATTAGTAGATTTTATAGTAGAATGTACCATTCCAGATGAGGCCAAACCTAAACAGTATGAAATCAGCATTCCATGGTTACAGCCGAGCCCCCCCAAAGAGAGTGCCGACCTTTCCAAAGGCTTTTGGGCCCTGTACATGGATGGTTCATCCAACGCTGCTGGAGCAGGCATGGGGTTGGTCTAGATTAACCCTGAGGGAGTTATCATCGAATATGCGCTACACTTCGAATTTCCTACAACTAATAATGGGGCTGAATATGAATGTCTGATTGCTGGATTAAGAATAGCGAAAGAGTTGGAGGTGGACTGGCTCCAAGTTTTCAATGATTTCCAACTGGTGGTCAGATAGGTTAGCAGCAACTATGAAGCCTAGGATGAAAGAATGATGAAGTATCTTGAGAAAGTAAAAGACTTAGCTTCGGCCTTCAACAATTTTAGGATCCAATAGATTCCAAGGATGGAAAATATGAGAGCCGATGTTCTCTCTAAATTGGCCACTTTAGCCCTAGTTGAACTGCCCAAAGAAGTATTTTTTGAAATTCTAAAGTGTCCAAGCTTGGAGTCGCAGCTTGTTCTACAAGTTGAGCATGAATCAAGCTGGATTGACCCGCTAGTTGCCTACCTCAAAGATAGAGCTCTTCCTCATGATTCGAAAGAAGCCTAAAAACTCAGAAAACAAGCATCTCGATATGTTCTATATGAAGGCAAGCTATATAAAAGATCATATTTTCAATACCGCTCTTTAGATGTCTCC